>PVLC010035687.1:0-16194 GCA_004027655.1 Graphiurus murinus | reverse complement strand
GTATTAAAATATTATAATCTACTCAGTTTCATTTTATAAATGACATTAAAACATTAGAAATTCACTCTATGCTACCTTTTTAAAAAATACAGAGAACAAGAACTCATGAAACATTTTCTTATCATACAGTGGTATCAAAATTCTGTATTCTCTTTTTTGAAAGATCAAGAGTCTAATCTTAGAAAATGTTGAGAGGATACATACTTATAGACTTTATAAATATCTTTTGATATTTAGGGTTGATATAAAGGGTCGCCATTTTTCTCGGGTGTCTGAAGATTTAAAAATTTTTCCAAAGCAAATAATATCAAAGGTTTCAAAGGATTCTGAACATGAACATTCACCAGAATTTTAATGGACTAGCAAGGTTTTTTTTCCCATAAGGAACCCTGGAAAATGGCTCATTTCTCATATTTACAATTTGTTTTCTTATCTGAATACGGAAGCACAGTGACTGGGACCCACACAGCAGGCTGAGTGGCCTCCCCATTACAATTCAACCACAAAGCCATCCACCTTTATATGTTCCTGAAAAATTTATATTTGACATTAATCTGTCCTAAAAATGATAATGATATGTTCCTTGCTAGAATAGGCTATGCAACTTCTGGTGCAGCAACAACTGGCAGCAAGTTTATATATATTAATTAGGAAATAAGAGATAAATAAATGAATGTATGTTATTTTCCCTTCACAAATTTTAAATACTCTCAATACAAAAAAGTTCCCACTGGATATAATGACTCCTTCTATCATTTCAATGGCTTTTTTTCTCTTAGGAAACACACAAATATATTACACAATTATTTGAAATCTAAATTGTCCTGTATAATATTATGGATTAATGTAAGATCTGTAAATTTTAGTTCCTTAGTTGATTCCAGCATCACTCTCTAGCTTAGTTTTCTCTTAAGTGTACATTCTCTGGTGGATAAAAAGATGTGAGGTAGTATCAAAAGATTTACTGCAGGTAGGCTCTATTTTGCGTGGTTTTTCTTATGCCTTATTAGATTTGAGGAAGAGAAAAAAGATTTACTGCATTCTGTACATTTGTAGGGTTTCTCCCCAGTGTGGACTCGCTTATGTGTAATTAGTGTTGAGGAGTCAGAAAAAGATTTACCACATTCTTCACATTTGTAGGGTTTCTCTCCAGTGTGGACTCTTTTATGCTTAGTTAGATGTGAGGAGTAAGAAAAAGATTTACCACATTCATTACATTTGTAGGGTTTCTCTCCAGTGTGAATTCTCCAATGTTTACTCATAGTTGAGGAATCAGAAAAAGATTTACCACATTGTTCACATTTGTAGGGTTTCTCTCCAGTATGAATTCTCTGATGTTTAATCATATTTGAGGAAGAAGAAAAAGATTTACCACATTCTTTACATTTGTACGGTTTCTCTCCAGTGTGGACTCTCTTATGTGTAATTAGTGTTGAAGAAGATGAAAAATATTTACCACATTCTTTACATTTGTAGGGTTTCTCCCCAGTGTGTACTCTCTTATGGGTAGTTAAATGTGAGGAGACAGAAAAAGATTTACCACATTCTTTACATTTGTAGGGTTTCTCTCCAGTGTGAACTCTCTTATGTGTAATTAGTGTTGAGGAAGTTGAAAAAGATTTACCACATTTTTCACATTGGTAGGGTTTCTCCCCAGTGTGTACTCTCTTATGCGTAGTTAGATGTGCGGAAACAGGAAAAGATTTACCACATTCATTACATTTGTAGGGTTTCTCCCCAGTGTGAATTCTCCGATGTCTACTCATAGTTGAGGAATCAGAAAAAGATTTACCACATTCTTTACATTGGTAGGGTTTCTCCTCAGTGTGGAATTTCTTAGGTTTAGTCAGATTTGAGTGAGAAGTAAAAGCTGTACTACCTTCTCTATATTTGTAGAATTTTTGTTCAGTGTGGGTTCTGTGATGCTTTACAAGAGTTGAGTTCTGAGCAAAAGGTTTACTGCCTTCTTTGCCTTTGTAATCTTTCTCTCCGGTGTGTATTTTCTGATGGACAAGATGTGAAGGATGAGTGGAAGTTTTATGGCATTCGCTGCCACTGTGTAGGGTCTCCTCATTGTACACTGTCTGATGGTGACTGATGTGTGTGTTTTCCTTTGGGAAAAGTCTTTGTGTGTAGTTTGAATCCATATCTGTAAACAATAAAAATAAAAATTTATCCTGATTACTGCTTCATGTAATAGATTTTACCAAGTCATATATAAAGCTATACAATACTGAAAACCTTAAGAAGATGGCAGAAGTTTGGCCATGTGGGTGCCAGCCTTTTATCACAGTATTATTCTTAGGCAGGAGGAACAGTGTTTCAAGGTCAACCACAGCAAATTATTAAGACTCTTAGCTACTTAGCAAACTCCTGTTTCAAAGTAAAAATAAATAGTACTGACTGTGTTACTCAGAGGTAGACTACCCTTAGCTTCTATCCTTATTACCTTCCCCATCAAAATGATAACAAAACAGAAATTTTTAGTCCCTATTCCTCCATAAATATCCAGTTATAAAAATTTTATACTTACCAGAGTTTGTAAAAATTCAAAGAATATGTATGATATTACAGTGATTATTGCATCAGAAAGAAGCACAAAAAAGATGTCATATTTTACCATCATAGACCCTCTTCCTCACAATCAGGATTACTTCTATATATCGTTAATGAGTCTTCAGGAGAGACAGAAAGTAATGTATCTTGCATTCCTACATCTACTGTTCTTGGGCTTCATGAAGGCCCTTTCCTCACAGAGTGTGCTAAAGAGAAGAGCAGTATAATATTTTGGATGACTTTTTGGGTCTATTCAAAGCTAAACTGAGGTATACCTGTAACACGAAAATCACTCTCCGGCCAAAAGATTATGGATTCTTAAGCCGGGCGTGGTGGCGCACGCTTGTAATCCCAGCATTCGGGAGGCTGAGACCGGAGGATCCGGGTTCGCAGCCAGCCTCAGCTACCTAGTGAGGCACTCCGCAACTTAGTGAGACTTGGTTTCAAAATAAAGAATAAAAAATAGGACTAGGGGTGTATCTCGGAGGTAGAATGCCCCTGAGTTCAATCCCCGGTACCACAAAAAAAAAAAAAAAAAGATTATGGATTCTTGACAATATATTTAAAGTTGTTTCAACTGGAAAACTCTTTGTGGTACTGGGAATAGAGCCCAGAGGCATTCTACCTTTGAGCTACACCTCCAGCCCAATTTTGTTTCTTGTTTGGAGACAGGGTTTCACTATGTTGTTGAGTCTCACTACTTTTTGAGTCTTTCCTTGAACCTGGAATCCTCCTGTCTCAGTCTTCCAAGTTCTGAGATTACAGGAATGAACCACATCACTTGGATCATCAACTGGAAAACTTAAAACATATTTCCAGAGAAGTCTCTTCCTGAGTTTCCAAACACCTGTATGATGGGTGTTGGGTTTAGTTTCAAGAAATGATGTCAAGCCATAGAGTATGATAATTGGGTATTTGATTATTTATTTTTCAATTGAATTTAAACTGTTTATATTTCCAAATATATATATATATATATATATATATATATACATATATATATATATAATGTTTGATTATAGTTATTCCCTAATATCTAAATATTTAAAACTTAGTTACATCAAACAGAATTTCTGGGGTGTCAATACCTCCACTTTTTAGCATTTCTGAAGATTATAAGGTGTGTTAATTATGCTACTGAACTTCTCTGCAAATTATTTGTAGGATTAACCTAAAAAATGTCTATAATTTGTCCAAAATCACCCAGGTCTCAAAACCCTCAGTTTCTGGTAGCTATATTTTACTCTACTTAGATGAGAAATATTTTTACTTTATATATCACAGGTGAGATCTTTTTATATTTGCTTACCAGTATGTATTCAGCTTTTTGTATAGACATTATATCATGCATGCTCAACCATATTGTCAACAATGAAAGAATTTTCTTATTAATAAGTGAGTAGCATTCTACTGTGGATATGTGCACCCTACATATGTTTGTGTTTATATATAACATCTCACAAACTGTTCTTTCTTATTTAATGGACACTTAGGATGATCATTAAACATGTTTTTGTTGTGAAATTCATGAAATGTTTAATAAGATTGAACTTATTTTGCCCTCACAATCTGTTTTATTAGAGATAAGTTATATCATTGATATTATGTAAATCAGATCCTCCAAATTCCTCTATCTTTTTACTCACATATAAATTCCAATTCCTTCTTTTATATTCCTGTCCACATTTTAAAATTTATTTCCAAACTTTTCCTGTTATCTCTACTAACTCTACATTTATATTTTTCTTTCCAATTTTCTTCATTTTAGTTCCACCTCTTTAATCAATTTCATACTTTCAGTATCTCATAATCTAATCCACCTTTATTCTATTATATTCAACTCACATTCTCTTTTAAAATTATGTTGGAATCTGGGTGCGGAGGCACATGCTTGTAATCCCAGTAAAGGTGAGATACGAAGATCACAGGTTTGAGTACGGCCTCGGCAAGTAGTGGCACTCTCAACATCCAGCAAGACCCTCTTTCAAAATAAAAATAAAAACAGGGCTGGGAGTTTAGTTCAGAAGTTGAATGACTCTGGGTTCAATTACAAGTACCAAAAAAAAAATTATGCTGGATGCTATTTCTATTAATGTCTCTAGTTTATAGTAGAAATAATGTTGCTCTTAAAACCCCTGTTTTTCTTAAGTTCCATTGCAGATATTATACAAACTAAAAGTCATTAGGAAAGCATTTAACTTTCTGTTCATAAGGAATAGATGATCTCATTGTAATATATACCTACATCCCAGAATTCATTCTAAGTGATAACTACAAGTCAGAGAAAACTCACAGAAAGAAAAAGCTGAAAATGCTACAACAGAGTTTAAAAGACTCAACATGAAAAAATAAGTACAGCAATCAAGAAACTGGCCATTGAAATAAATAGACACTTCACAAACGAGGAGATACAAACGGCTAATAAACACGTTAAAAATGTTCAACATCACTAGCAATCAGGAAGATGCAAATGAAAACTACAGTGAGATTCCATCTAACCCCAATTATAATGGTAATCATCAAGAAGTCAAACAACAATAAGCGCTGGTGTGGATGTGGGGAAATAGAAACTCTTCTACACTGGATGTGATTGCAAATTAGTGCAGCACCTATGGAGATCAGTGTAGTCATTAATAGCAAATTTGGACTTCTGGGGAGATGGTGACTGAGGGTAGTAGCACATCTCAGTCATGCTGACACTCCAAACCAAATCACTGTGAAGACAGCATCTTGAAAAGAAACAAAGCATCCAAAAATTGAACACAGCAATGAAAAATTGAAAGTTGGCAGAAAGAAAGCCAGAAGACAGAACACAGTACATCAAAATACCCCATGCACCTGCCCTGGGGAACAGCTGAAGTGCCATCTTGCCTAACCACACCTGAACTGCAGGCACTGTGGCCTCCATAGACTCCCAGCAAAGAAGTCAAGGACTTCCACAGAAAAGCAGTGACAAACTCAACTAAAATGATGAAAATTGAAAAGTAGCAGAACCAGAAATAGAAGAAAAAACAGAGGACTGTATCAACTCTCCATACCTCCCACCTGGGTACAGAGCCCATTGGCACCTGTGCCATCTTAACCAAGCAGCACTGGAGTTGGTGGATGCTGGTACCTTTGCTTCCAGAGACCTCCAGGAAGACACTGTGGATTGTGAGGCCAGTGACTATAGAACATCAGTGAAAGTGGTCAGAATTTTACTCCACACTCTACAGGGAACTGGCTGGATTCAGACACCCCAGCTGCAGCTGAACCCATCTCTTCTTGCAGTGATCCAGAGCAGCAAGCTGCACCCATTAAGATTGTAAGTGAACCAGCTGATCCAGTGGGAAATGTTTGTGGCAATACACAAAGAATTGTGTGGCAAGGAAATAGACATGTGAGGACTTCAAAATAAAAATCACTCCAGCAGAGTTGGGTGTGGTGATTACTATTGGACACAGCAGAAATGTGATTTAGAAGATAGCTCATACAGTCAGGCAGGTGGGAACTGCAGTCACAGTTTGAGGAATTTTGTAGGGACCGAAGGGATTGCCATGGGATACTGTTACTCGGTGTCTGGAAAAAATAGGTCAATCTACCAAGTTGCAGGCTCTGAAAGCAGTAGACTTGTGCCTGGTCATGTTTGGGCTCTACAAGCACCAGCACAAGTTCTGGAGGCTGGCCAGGGTCCCAAGGAGTGTGGCACCACAGGATAGGGGTGGTGTCCCTGTGTCTAAGGAACAAAGCCATGCAAACTCTGGCATGGAACTGAGCCTAAGTACAAGGTCATAGAGGCCAGAGGTCATCACTCTGCAGTATTATGGGCTTAAAATCAGCAAAATAGCAGTGGTCTCTGGGGTGCATGAAGCCCCATCCAGCAGGCTACAGGCTCTGAATAGAGCATCATAGTCTCAGGCACTGTGGAGTTTGGGCCAGAAGAACACAGTGGCCTGCAACTAATCAGAGGCTTATGTTTTGGAACACAGTTTATTTAAAACTGAAAGCATAATCAACAATGTACAAAAGACATTACAATAATACAACCTATACATCCAATAAATATGGTAAATGCAAAACGTCCAAACTTATGGGTAAGAGGCATTCAAGAAGGTCTAGAAGTCCCGACCAAGGGTATCAGAAATCTCTTCAGAGAAATAATTTCAGAGAATTTTCCAAACATAGAAAAAGACTGAAACATCCATATTCTGGATACATACAGAACACTGTTAAGACAAGATCAAAGAAAGACCTCCCCATGCCACATAATAACCAAAGTGACTAACACAAAGGCCAAAGAAAGAATCTTAAAAGCAAGAGAACAAAAGAATTGGTGACATTCAGGGGCAAAATGATAAAAATTACTGCAGAGTTCACAACCCAAGTTTTGAATGCCAGTAGAAAATGGTATGAAGTACTCTAGACCCTGGAAGCCATGACTTTTTTTAGATTTTGATTATATTGGAGCATTTTTATTTTTCCATATATTTTGAATGATATCTTTACTGGATATATCAGTCTTGGTTGGAAGTTGTTTTCTTCCAGGGTCTAGAGTACTTCATACCATTTCCAATTGAATTCTACAAACCTTTATAGAAGAACTAGTTCTAAAATTGCACAAGTTATTCCATGAAATGGAAAGAGGCTAGTATTACATTACCACTGAAACCAGTAAGATTACCTCAAGAAAAGAAAATTGCACACCAATATCATTGATGAACATAGTGCAAAATTCTAAGCAAAATATTAGCCATGTACATTCAAAGCTACATCACAAAAATTGTACACCATGAACAGGTTGGTTTCATCTTAAGAAAGTAAGAGTCCTTCAACATACATAAATTGATACATGTTTTCCACCACATAAATAGAATTAAGAAAAAAAATCACATGATCATATTAATAGGTGATGAAAAAGCTTTTGACAAAATCCAATACCCATTCATACTAAAAACATTACATAAAATCAGAATAGAAGGAATATACCGCAACATGATTAAGGCAATATAAAATAAACACAAAGTAACATCTTATTAAATGGGGAAAAACTGCAGGAATTCCCTTTAAAATCAGGAGCAGGACAAGGATTTCCACTATCACCATGCCTTTTCAATTTAGTCTTAAGACTCTTGCCAGAGTAGTTAGAGAAGAGAAGGATATCGAAGGAATTCAAATAGGAAAAGATGAATTGAAATTACCTTTATTTGCAGATGACATGATCCTATATCTACAAGACCCAAAAAACTCAAGCAAAAAACTACTAGAGCTGATTAACAAACTCAGCAAAGCAGCCAGATAGAAAATCAACCTAAAAAATCTATAGCTTTTCTATATGCTAACAATGAATTCATGGAGAAAGAAACACAGTAAATAATTCCATTGACAATAACCTTCAAACCAATAAAATACCTAGGAATAAACTTAAACAAAGAAGTGAAAGATCTCTGCAATGAAAAGTATAACACTAAAAAAAGGAATTTTAGAAGATTTTGGAAGATGGAAAATGGAAAGATCTCCCCTGCTCTTAGATAGGCAAAATAAATAGCCAAATGGCCATTCTACCAAAATTGATGTACCAAGTCAATGCAATCCCTATCAAGTGATCAAGATCATTCTTTATATATGTAGAAAATCAGTTATAAATTTAATATAGAGAAACAAAAGACCCAGAATTGCCAAAGCAATTTTCAGCAATAAGAACCATGCAGAAGTATCACAATGACTGACTTCAAATTATTCCATAAAACGATAGTAATTAGAACAGCATGATATTGGCACAAAAACAGGCACATAGACCAATGGAACAGAATAGAAGATACAGGCTCAAATAGACACATGTGTAGTCAATTGATCTTTGACAAAGGGGCCAAACACATGAGCTGGAGATAAGACAGACTTTTCAAAAAATGGTGTAGGGAAAGCTCTGTTATCCATGTGGAGAAAAATGAAACTAAATCCTTAGCTCTCACCCTGCACAGTAGTCAATTTGAGATGGATCAAAGACCTGGAAGTTTGACGAGAGATTGTGGAGCTACTATGGGCGGCGATAGGTTCAACACTACCTCAACGAGACCCCCAAAGCTCAGAAAATTAATACAAGAATTAGTAAGTGAGATAGCATTAAACTAAGAAGTTTCTGCACATCCGAGGAAACCATCAAGAGTCTAAAGAGAAGGCCCATGGATTGGGAGAAGATCTTTACCAGCTATCCCTCTGACAGAGGATTAATACCTAGAGTATACAAAGAACTTTACACTAGAAAAATAACCCAATCAAGAAATGGACAACTGAATTGAATAGAGACTTCATAAAATGATATACAAATGGACAATAGATATATGAAAAAATGTTCAACATCATTAGCATTCAGAGGGAGACAAATCAAAACTACCCTGAGATTCCATATAACCCTATCAAAATGGTGGTCATCAAGAAGTCAAATAACAATAAATGTTGGTGAGGATGCAGGGAAATAGGAACTCTTTTGCACTGTTGGTGGAAATGCAAACTAGTTCAGCCACTATGGAGATAAATGTGGGGATTTGTTAGGAAACTGGGAATGGATCCACCATATGACCCAGCTTTACCACTCCTGGGTATCTTTCCCAAGACGTTGAATCCAGAGAACTACAGTAATATATGCATACCCATGTTCATAGCAGCACAATTCACAGTAGCCAAATTATGGAACCAACCTAGGTGTCCATCGCAAGATGAATTGATTACAAAATTATGGGATATGTACACAATGGAATTCTTCCCAGATATCAAGAAGAAGAAAAGAATGTCATTTGCAGGAAAATAAATAGACCTAGAGAACATAATGCTAAATGAGATTAGATAGTTACAGAAAGAGAAGGATCATATGCTTTCTCTCATATGAGAAGCTAGGAAGTAATTGGGATACCAGAAGGACTTCGAATTATGAAGGAGAATCTGCAGTGGAACCAGGGAGGAGGGGGCGAGGGAGGGAGGATAAATAAAGGAAGCTCTTCCTATGTGCATGTGAAAATATCAACATCAATCTCATCATCATGTTTGGGGAAAGTAGGAATGGGGAGGGAGTTGGGGAAAAGCCAAATGAGTGCTGTATGAATGTATGTTACTCTCACTATGAAGTACATTATGATGTGAGACTATAATGTGCCAATGAAAATAACATAAATAAATCTTTGAAAACATCAAGAGACCAAATCTAAAGGCAACTGGACTTCAGTAAGGGGTGGAGGTCCAAATCAAGGTCACAAATACCCTTTTCAGAGAAATAGTAGCCATAAAGAACAACAAAGTTATGTCATTTGCAGGGAAATGGATGGAACTAAGGGAAAAAAAGTGAAGGATCAGATGCTCTTCTTCATATGCAGAAGCTAAGGAGACATTGTAACACTGGGACTCCAGATATAGGGGGGAAATTTTAGGGGAATGAGGAGTGGAGCTTAGTGACATTGGAGAGGGGAGGAAGATTTGAAGAGCGAAAGACCTCAGTGGTCAAGATGTACATACACAAACTTATCAAAGTTAATCAACATGTTCAGCATGGAAAACTGTGTTAGGGTTAGGGAGAGAGTGGAAACTGGGAGAGGGCTCCAAAAGTACTGTGTACATGTATGCCTCTATCATTCTGAATTTCATCAAGATGTATGATTACAATGTACCAATACAAAGAAAAGAAAATGATATGAATATGCATGTACAGGAAATATTCAGAATCAAAAACAGGATAAAATAAAATCCTCTCCATGCCAAATTTATTCAAAAGACTAACAAAGAGGTCAAGGATACATTATTAAGTGTATCAAATGAGGTGTGGGGCACACACCCATAATCCTAGTACTTGGGAGGCTGAGACAAGAGGATGGTAGGTCTAGGTCAGTCTCAGTAATTTAGCAAGTCTCCCTTTCAAAATTTAAAAGCAATTTAGGGATGCGGTGTAGGTAATATCTGGAATATGTAATATTTGTGATATATAAGTCTAGATCTACATAAATATAAGATTAACTCTAAAACTAATATCTAGAATTCATAAAGATCTTAAAGTACATAACCTCAGTGAAGCAAATAACCCCATAAAAATTGGGGAACTGAACAAAATATACACTTCTTAATATTGGACAATTAAACCTATGAGACAGCTACTCAAAAGAATTCATTTAGTAGAAGTAAAAACATTTACCTTCACTAACAATTAGTGAGGACTAATTGCTAGTGACATCTAACTCCTAAAAATCTAAAATTTTAATCTTTTAAAGTTAATTAATATGCGGTATACCTTCATAGATTTTTTTTCTGAATCATAACAATAAAATGATATTTTCAGGAAAGTGAATACAATTAGATAACATTAAGCTAAGTGAGATGAGTGGATCTCTGAAAGTCATGTTCATGTATTTATTCTCATATGTGGAAACTGTTCTAAGTCTAAAAAATATTGGTTTAAAGATTTCTAGCTTCTGTCTTGCTATGGCAGAAGTCTGTTTTTCTTGAGGAAACTAAGACAGTGACCTTGATGCCCCTTTGCTATCTATGTCCTTCTGTTTTACTACTCCATTGGCTAGCTTTGCTTAGGGTGGAAGACCACTCAGGGGAAGGAACTGAAGGCAGCAATCTCTGCCGCTCTTGCTAAATTAAAAGAAAACAACTTAACTTCTAAAGCATTCCTAACACAATGCTCTACCTCATAGCAAGGGACAGTCAATGATTTAATAACCCAATCTTAGCTCTGCAAGCCTGTAATAAAAGGAAGCCTGAGATTCACTGGGAGAGTTTTTTCTCGTCTTCTACCCTCTTCAAGACACGGGATAAAATCTCAAGAGCATTATGTTCATTATGTTGTCCTGTGCTCTGCTGGTACAGAGCCCAGAAAGAGAGAAAATAGGAATAAAAAAGGGACTTCAGATAACTGAGGAGAGAAACCAGTAGAACAGTGGAGGGTGGTTATGGCAGGGAGGTAAAGTGGGGCAAAGGGAGAATTGGGAAAGGACACAATGCAAATAATCTTATGATTATAAATGAAGGTATCTCTAAAAATCTAACGTATACATGTAGGGATAAGGGGAAACTGAATGGGATGAGATGTGGAAAATATACACCAAGTGCTGTGTGTTTGTATATTTGTATAATTTTGAATCTCAGTATGATATAAAATTACAATGCACTATTAATGAAAGTATAAATATAAAAATACCCAAAATACTATAAGAAAAATTATGAGAAAATTTAATGCATACAGTTCTTTGCAATCACACATATTCTATTGAAAGAGAAACCTAGGCAAGTAAGCCTTATAACTATATCTACACAGCTATGCAGAGGAGGAATTTTGAACTATTGGTGTGCTTGGTATGTCCAAAAATGTCCTCAAAATAAATTATAATCATTCCTAAAATAATCTTTTGGGAACTTCTACATATTTTGGCACTGGAATATTAACCTCGGGGCATTACAAGTTACATCCCAGCCTATTTTATATTTTTTTAAAGAACAGAGGTTCCCTAAGATGATGAGGGTCTTAGTAAATTGCTGACCCTGATCTCTACACTGCAATCATCCTGTCTCCTTCTTCCAGGTACTGGGGGAGTGGGAAAGAATATTTTTATATATTTAGTTAGATGGTACTTGATAATCTTCTTTCTTTGGTTATTTGTATATTACATGTCTCCACATAGAGGACTCCTGGATTATGTACAGATTTTCTCGGGACACAAATTGCAAAAGAAAAACTTTGAGACCATGCAGGTCCCCACAGATGAAGATAGGAACTTTAGCTTTCAAGGGGAATGTGCTGGAAAGTCACTGTGGGCAAAGGAGGAGCCTGAGAATATTTAAGAGAATGATAATCAGAGGCAAGATGATATTCCTCTCTGATAGGAAAGTAAAGAAAACTTTTCAAACTAATTCCCAAGAAGCAAAGTTGGGCAAAGCACAATTTCCATTTTGCTTTTCATCTTGAACTTTGCCCCTCTCACCTGGGTCCTCTGTTCCTTTACTCCTACATACCTGGGTGTGTGGCTTCTGTCTCATCTCTCCTCAGGTTCCAGGGATCTTTCCTTTGCTCCAGGCAGGTGACCAGCTCTGGCTTAGAGTCAGTAAGACCTGAGTAGTAGAAAAAGTAACATGAGTCTTGCTGGAATTTTCTAGGTGTTTGAATGTCTTATCCGGTATTCTGATATGTCATAAATATTTAGCAAAATAGATGACCCTAGAAAATGATTTTTCCAAATGTTATGACTGACAGATTGTTTAGAATACTTGGGTTATACATCAGATCTTGAGATCCACTTATCATTACTACTGAGTCAAAACTGAAGTCTTTAAAGTTTTCTTGAAGAGTGGGTCACAAAATCATGTGATACAACACTAAACTCAGGGAAGGATGCCTATCTCTCCCAAAAGTGGTTATATTAAAGATGGAAAACATGAAAAATTTTCCTGTGCCAAGAAAGTCTTATTTTTTGAAATTGAGTATTTGTGACTAACTCATATCAAACAGGGTTCCCACACAATGCTCTTCAAGAAAAGGCTGTTAACAGTAAGTATGGATTAGAATTCTAAAAAAAGATATTCTCACCCACAAAGACCAGGTTCCTATAGTTTTCCAACATCACATCTCTGTACAATTTCCGCTGTGCATGGTCCAGACATTCCCACTCTTCCTGAGAGAATTTGATGGCCACATCCTTGAATGTCAGCAGATCCTGAAAGGAAATACCATTTTGACCATGTGTCCATTTCTGGATTTTCTTATTTGACATGAGATTTAAGAATGAGGGAACTTTTTTTTTTTTTTTTGTGTGTGTGTGTGTGTGTGTGTGTGTGGTACTGGGGATTGAAATCAGGGACATTCTACCTCCGAGCTATACCCCCAGCCCTATTTTTTATTCTTTATTTTGAAACCAAGTCTCACCAAGTTGCGAAGTGCCTCACTAGGTAGCTGAGGCTGGCGGCGAACCCGGATCCTCTGGTCGCAGCCTCCCGAATGCTGGGATTACAAGTGTGCGTCACCATGCCCGGCGGAACTTTTTTTTTTTAATGAGTGAGTGAGTTCTACAGTTTTGATGTGATTTGTTCACCTAAATCTCCTGTGTTTAAGACTTGTTCAAAGCCAGGGAGGTTGGAAGTAGATTGAGTCATGTGTGCTCAAACCTCATCAATGTATTGATCTATAGATGGAAGTCATGTTTCATGGCTATTAGGTTGTTTTAGAAAATATAAATGTAGGCCTGACTGTGAGAAGAGGCTCCTTTGGGCATGCCATTGAAGGATATTTTGTTCTTAACCCCTTCCTATTGCTGCCTTGGGAGCACAATGAATGCAGACTTAATCTACCTTGTGTTCTTGCCAGTATGTTCTGCCTCAACAAAGTTCTAAATGCAACAGAGCCAATTGCCTGTGGACTAAAACTTTGAAAATGTGAGCAAGAATAAACCTTTTTTCCCTTAATATGAGTTATCTCTTATTTTTTTCTTTTTGGCACTGAAGATTGACCTCAGCTCTGAGATGCATTTCCAGAACTATTTTATTTTTTTTTGTGAAACAAGATGTCACTAAGTTGCCTGAGGTTTTGTTAAATTGTGGGATTGGCTGTTAAATTACCCTGTCTTTGTCTTCATATTACTAGGATTCAGGCATGTTCCACCATACCTGGTTTAACTCTTGTTTTTCAAATGGAAAGTTAACTAACAATGAGTAACTTGCATAATTCAAAGAGATACTATAAAAACATATATCTGTAATATATTCTCTTATTCCTCATGAAACAGATAGCATCCTATCTTCAAAGCCAGTTTGAAGAGTGTATTCTTATGGAATAGTAAATTGAATATTAAACATCAATATAGAAATATCATTTTTATTCACATTTCATATCACATAGGATACGCGGTATATTCATTTTAGATGAAAATGTCACTGTGGGTTAGAATTGTATCTATCAAATTTTGACATGTATAGAACTATTCTTGTTATATGTAGATTCTGATTTGAATTTGGGCCTCTTTTTTGCTTTTTTAACATTTCTGGTGATGCCAATACCCCCGGTTATGTGTTCTGTGCTTTGAGGGAAAAAACGTAGAACTCTGAAGGAGGAATGTATGGATGACTTTAGAATGAAAGAGTTTTATGGTAATTACTAGCTATACTTAACAGTAAAAACACATGATCTGAGGATTTAGATAAGTAGTATAGATATGACTTAGCATGCATATGGCTCTGGGTTCAAGTTTTGTTAGAAAAGAGGATAAAAACTAAGAATAGCATGAAAAGTCCTTTTAAATTGTGCTTTATAGAGAGAATTAAAATTTTACTCAACCATAAACAAAATTGTAACAAAATTTAAACACAATTGTAACATCTGCAGTAAAATGAATGTAAGTAGAAAATTGTGGCAGATCATCAAGTTTTAATGTTCTCAGGTTAATTTGAATCATCTTAGCAAACACAAAGTGAATGGATGAGAGTAAAATGCTTACAAGCACTTCCCAAAGTCCTGAGATATCTAATAATCAGAAATGAGCCCAGATGGAATCTCCTCTGTACTGCTTTTTGTTCTTGATGTATTCTGATTAATTGCCCTTTGCTCTAGATTACAAGTTGTTTCCATACATCCTGGATTTAGCATTAACAGACACTTTGTTTAAACTTTTTAATAAAAGAGGCTTCTGAGAGAAGACCTGCAGAAGAAATAGATCTCTGCTTTTCTCCCAAGCTCCCCTAAATTTAATTCATTTATGACTCTAAGTCTTTGAATGTGTTCCTAAATCTACAGTATCCATAGCAGAGAATAACTTGCTATGTTAGATCACCCAGTTTCACAAAGTCAAGGTCACATTTTTCTCTTATCTCTGGAAGCTAGATCACCAACTAAAGACAATATGGATTTCAGATGAATGATGATAGAGATCAGTAGAATAATGGTAAGGAAGAGGAAAGGGAGGTGGAGAGAGGAAACATGACTGAAAAAGGAAACATTTCAAATAATGCTATGTCCATATGTAAAACTATCACTACCAATCTCACTAAAATTTTTCTGGGAGGAAGGAGTGAGAAGCATGGATGAATGTGGGTAAAAATACACCAAGTATTAGCCGGGCATGGTGGCGCACGCTTGTAATCCCAGCATTCGGGAGGCTGAGACCTGAGGATCCGGGTTTGCGGCCAGCCTCAGCTACCTAGTGAGGCACTCCGCAACTTAGTGAGACTCGGTTTCAAAATAAAGAATAAAAAATAGGGCTGGGGGTGTAGCTCGGAGGTAGAATGCCCCTGAGTTCAATCCCCAGTACCGCATAAAAAAAAAAAATACACCAAGTATTGAGTGATTCTATCTTTATATCAATTTGAATCTCACTATTAATTATAACTATACTCTATCAATCAAAGCATAAAGAAGAAAACATTTGAGTAAAAAAAAAAAGATTTACTAAATAGCAGATATCCCTCTTACCTCTTTAAAATATTAATGTAAGAGCCACAAAATAGTCTATGAGATGACATTTGGTCTTTTATGAGACTATTTTATCAAATATTCAGTAATTTGATAAACTGTATTTTCCCTGTACATATGAACTGAAATTGATCTACTTGAAATAGACAGGCTAATATGCAAAGGAAACACTAACGGAATTTTCTGAGCCATTTTCCTATGAAGGGGAGTCTTGAAAAGAA
>PVLC010035686.1:0-16174 GCA_004027655.1 Graphiurus murinus | reverse complement strand
AGTATGGAACATTTATAAAGAAAACAGCTATATAACAGTATCTAGATAGATAGATAGATAGATAGTAGATAGATAGATAGATAGATACTGCAAGCTGTGTGTAAGCTGTTCCAGGACATGCACACCATCCTTCTAGGTTAAGATGATAGATATATTAGTAGATATAAGATAGATAGATAGAAAGATGGATGGATAGATAGATAGATAGATAGATAGATAGATAGATAGATAGATAGAAGATAGAGATAGATATCTAGCTGGGTGTGGTGGCACATGCCTGTAATTCTAGTACTTGGGAGGCTGAGACAGGACCATAGGCTCAAGGCTAGCCTCAACAACTTAGAGAAACTCTATTTCAAAATAAAAATTAAAGAGTTCCAGGTGTAGCTCAGAGGTATAATGCTTTGTACTTCTGGGTCCAATCTCCAATATAAAAAAAAGATTATCAATTGATTGATCACTGTATCTATATAGGTATAGAAAAATAGATCAATAAACAGATTGATAAATTTCATCCTTTCTCTTCCTTTTCCCTTCCAGAACACCCACAATGTATATCCTTCTTCTTTTAATGGTGTTCCATGGGTCCCTTAGGCATTACTCATTTTTCTAAAGTTAGTTTTTTCTGATGGCCTGAAGTGGCCACACATTGACACATTTGGGGATTAATATTAATTAATGGGGATTAATATCTGCTGAGATTCCATAGCTTCATACTGACTGGCAGTAAAGGAAGTTAGGATAGGTCTTGGAACTTTGGCTCCAGAAAAAGCTACAACCAACCAATATAAAGTGTCGGGTGTCCTCAGGAAGTTCAAGCAAGCCATTTAGTTACTATGAGCTTATTTTCTCACCTGGAAAATGGTTTATCTCCTAGGATTATTATGAGGATTAAAGAGAAAATGTGCTTATTAATGCTTAGCAGTGTTTTCTAGCATGGTTACATGTAGGGATTGCTCATGTTATGTGGCATTTGGCACTTACAGGCTCTGACCTTTCTTGGTGAAATCTGACCCCTCAGACCTAGGGAAGCCGGTGGGTGGGTCAAGGAAAGGCCTACCTCCCTCCCCCGCAGCTATAGGTGGGAGATCTGCTCCCATTGGCTCCCCCTCCCCAGCTTCACCTCCCTACCTGACCTGCCCTTATAATGTATTGTATGCTCCAATAAAGTTGAGTTCCTGCGGCGCTGCCTGACCACTGACTGGACTCCCGGCCGGTGCTGTTTTTTTGGGGGGCTTCCCCGACTCCCCAGGGTGGTGGGCCCAGCCGTGACACTCTCCCTCTCGCTTGGCCCCAACAGGCGAAGTGGCTGGCCTGCTTTGCCCTACCCCGTGTGGCGTGGGATGCGACATCGGTTGCGTGGAACGCTACAGTTACACATAGAGAAAACTTTCTACCACAACCTATGTTTCCATCTCTATCAGCCTCATTAGTAGCCAGCCTGATGTGCTATCCCCTTAGGCCGTTAACTTGGCCATGTACCAATAGCCAGAATTAAGTTTTCTTCTTTCTGCAAACATATTGCTTCCTTGGAGAACGACAAGCCTCCTCTGTATATCTCCCTCATTTCACTCATGCCTACAATGAGAACTCATCTCTAACTACTCCACAGACTCAACCACCTTTAATTTAAGTAGACCAGATTAGATGTCAAAGCCTTATGCTACCAGCAATTTTTCCAGAGCTCAACATGGGAGGTTACCAGATATTGGTCCAGCTGCTAATAAAGACAGACTTTGTTTCCTAGATGGACAATTTTTCCTATGTATACCAACACCTCAGTTGAGAGCCATCATGGTATGTGAGTAGCAGACTACACTTGAGCATTTATTCATCTTCATGCTTACTATACCTCAATATTTTTTTTCAAAAACTCATCTTTATCACTTAAATGTACTTACTGTCATCCCACAACCAGTACCACCACTTTTGCCTTCACTGTCATGGTCATCATCATAATCCCCAGTGTCTTGGTTAGCATCCCCACTGCTGTGATAAAAAAAAAAAAAAAAAAAAACCACGCACACAATGTAGAGAAAGGAAAATATATTTGCTCACAGTACTGGAGATTTTTGAGGCTTAGCCCATGTGAGACCAGGTCTGCAGAGCACAGAGCATGGGGAAGTGGAGAGAGAGAGAGAGAGAGAATGTGTTTTGCTCTCACATCACAGAGGCTGGAAGCAAGAGAACAAGCAGACATAAGCATAGTCCCTAACGCCACACCCCTAGGGACCCGCCTCCTCCAGACACCCCACCTGCCTAGCTTACCACCCAGTAAATCCATTACAGCTCTCATGATTTAATTATATTAACTCTGAACATTAAAACATGAGCCCTTCGGGGGGCATTCTGTATCTAACCATAACATCCAGAAAGACCAAAACTCAATTTTATTCAACTGAAGTTAAATTGAATTTTCTGAGCACCTACATTGTGCTAGATACTGTGGTTCTGTCCTCTGTGTGTGGGTGACTGGATGGGTCAGGTCTGTTTACTTGAATAATCTGAGCAGATAGACATACTTGTAGCAGGCACTGGAGATACTGAACTGAATAGCACCAATTCCAGCCATCAGTTGGTCCTGGAGATGAAGAGGGGAAGAATAGCAGCTTAGCTTGGTGGAGAAAACTTGGGTCTCAAAGGACAATTTTCATCAGTGAACAGGAGGACAGAAGGGAAGAGTAGAGGGAGGAAACAACAATCTCCCAAGGCTAGGGAAAGATTTGCTTGGGAAGAGAGGAAAGTGCTGGCCTGGAGCAAAGACTGCAGCCAGGACATCTGCTCACACTAGCTACAGGATTCTTATCTGGTTTGGACATTATCTGAAATTAAAATCACACGTGACATATGAGGCCCTGGAAGAAATGCATTGTGCTTTTTCCCACCTGAGATTATCTCTGTCTAGTTCCTATGCAACAAGAAGGCGGGCAGAGAAAGCTGGAGTGTCCCCTCTTCTTTCCGGCAGGAAAGTGGTCTTCCTCTAAGCCATAGCTTTTAGGGGAAAATATTTTTAGTATGGGTCCTTGGTCAGAAAGTTATATACTGCTGGATGTGCTGGTACATGCCTGAAATCCCAGTATTTTGGTGGCTGAGACAAGAAGATCACAGGTCATCATCAGCAACTTAGTGAGACCCTGTTTCAAAATAAAATTAAATAAATAAATAAATCAGCACTGGGAGTGTTGCTCAGAGGTAGAATGCCCCTGGGTTCAATCACCAGTACCAAAAAAGAAAGAAAGAAAGAAGGAAGGAAGGAAGGAAGGAAGGAAGGAAGGAAGGAAGGAAGGAAGGAAGGAAGGAAAGAAAGAAAAGAAAGAACGAACGAACATGCACTGGTTATTGTTTGGAATAACTCATTTCTGTTTCTGGGCCCAGAGTAAAAGTCATGTTTTCCTGGTCCCTAAGCCTCACTTGGTCTTACATGGTGCCTGACTCTTAATGATTCTTCATGGTAGCAAGCTAGTTATTTCCATATTTCTATTATTTCTATTTCCATATTTCTAGTATTTCCTATACTAAAAATGGAATTACGAATCCCATTTTACAGCTGAAGGTACTGAGTCTCAAATGATGCAGGGACTTTCAAACATGAGCAGACTTTGAATTAAAACTCAAGTCCTTTAACTGGCTCAGTACCCTTAAAAAGAGAAGGGGATGACAGACTTTAAGGACCAAATAGTGTATATTTGAGGCTTTATGGGCCACAAGGTCGCTGCGGCCACTACTCTATGATTAGAGTGACAAAGCAGCTATGCACCATATGTAAATGAATGAATGCTGGTGTGGTTCCAATAGGGAACTATGATGCTTACTTATAACACAGGCAGCCAACCCCTGGGCCAGGGATAGCTTGCCGACCTCTCTTCAAGACGTTCCTTGGGATCTTACCATTGATACCTTGATATGTTAGGAAAACAAGCAAATAAACATTAGCTACCTATGAGTTCCCATTCTGACCCATAAATACCAGGACTGGTCCCGGGTTCTAAATCTCACACTGATATTTATTGTGCCCAGCATGCTTTATATCAATCGCTGACTCTGCTATATCCTTACATTTGGACATAAGACATCGACACAGAAAATGGACCTCACTGAGTAACCTCGTGGCTAATTATTTAGTTTTAGGATTTCTATCATATTAATGTTGTATTTGAAGTCAACTGAGTGAATCCACTTTTCTATCACAGTTTTGGAAAAACATAGACATGTTTTTGTTTGTTTGTTTGTTTGTTTCCTACCGGGAAGTTTTCCTATTGATCCATCATAAAGATGAAAAGCAAAATATGAATATGTATTTATGCCATGGACTGAGATCATATGAATCGGATATTTCCTTTCCAGTTAAGACTCAAGATAAATGGGTAGTTAGTATGTCTATTAAACTCTCTATCAGACATCAGATATCATGAGTGAGCCTGAGAAGTGCTGGCTCTTACTCGATTCACAATCAAATCCTCTAACAAGGACTTAGAGTGCAGATAATCTCGATGGTGGATTAAAGTAAAACCCATAGACTTTGGCCACTATGTAATACAGATAGGTAAAATGCCATTCTTCTGGGGATACTTAAAAATTGATCATTTATTGCCTTCTCAGGGAAATAGCAGCCAGAACAATTTTTTTCACAAAAGTAATCTGAATATCATGCCCTCAAGGGAGGCCTTAGCTTGGGATTACCAGATATCATCCTCTATAGAAACTAGGGGCTGCTAAAATTGAGAACGAGTATAGATATGAGAGTTGAATACAAAATCCAGTCAAAATGTAGAGGAAGAAGGCTCTAGAAGCCCTCCAAAATTAATTGTATAGTCTACCAAATGTTAACAATTTGGTGCAAATGTGGATCAGCCTTACCTAAAAAGCCAGTGAAGAAAAAATATTGAATTGCTTAATATGAATGTATTCAAGATTCTTTTTTTTTTTTTTTTTTTGTGGTACTAGGGATTGAACTCAGGGGCATTCTACCTCCGAGGTACACCCCCAGCCCTATTTTTTATTCTTTATTTTGAAACCAAGTCTCACTAAGTTGCGGAGTGCCTCACTAGGTAGCTGAGGCTGGCCGCGAACCCGGATCCTCTGGTCTCAGCCTCCCGAATGCTGGGATTACAAGCGTGCGTCACCACGCCCGGCTTTCAAGATTCTTAATTAGTAAAAAAACCACTTTGTACTCAAGAAATTTTAATGAAATTATAATCTACCAGTAGTATGCAGCAGTACGTTAGCCAACTTCTCTGTGAGAGACAGCCCAAGAATCAGAAATCCAAACATTTGGTCATTCATTCACAAATTCATGCACGTATGTTTTTATTCATTTATGCATACAAGCATTCATCTATTCCTGGGTTAATTTGCATAGTAGCCTCCCAAGATATATTTGAATGCATAAGTACAGGAATTCATTTATTCATCCATGCACAAAGTCATTTATTCATGCATCCATGAAACTTTGATTCACTCTTTCAGTTGTGGATTCTTAAAAGTATTCATTAATCTGTTCAGAAAATTGTCATCTAAAACTTACCATACAAAAAGTGTTGGAAGTGACTATAGAATGAAGATGATTTCCTATACTCACAGAATGTACACATAGAAGGGAGGGAAAAAAAAATCAGCTTCAAAATGCTAAACATTATGTCAATAAGAAATGTGTATTACACATAAAACATTGTAGACGTTCACAAGCAAGGAAGATTTCTTTCCGTTTGGGGTAGAGATGTCAGGTGTGGAAGCTTATTGCTTAAGAGAAGATTGTCCTTAAACTGAAGTCAATGAAAAGATAGAATTTGAACAGTATCATGTAGTTCAGAAGAAGCCTATGAGTAAATGAGAAAGCACACGGGTACGGAGGAGGGACCAGAACTCAGGAACTGGAGACACACAAGATGTAATGGAAACTTGAAAGGCAAGTGAAAGCCAAATCATGAAGGGCCTTGAATGCCAAGCCAAGAAGTTAGGAATTGATTCCGTGGGTAGGAGTGAGCTGCAGAAGTAATTTTACTAAGAGAATTTTTGCTATCAGAAATAGGTTCTAGGATCCAGGCATGGTGGTATGCACTTGTAATCCCAGTACTTGGGGAAGCTGAGATCAGAGGATCTGGGTTTGAGGCCAACCTCAGCTACTTAGGCCCTCCACAACTTAGTGAGACCCTGTTTCAAAATAAAGAATAAAAATAGGACTGGAGGTGTAGCTCAGAGGTAGAAAACCCCTGAGTTCAATCCCCTGTACCAAAAAAAAAAAAAAGAAAGAAAGAAAGAAAAAAAAGAAATAGCCTCTAGGATCAGGGTGTGGTGACACATGCCTGTAATCTCAGTACTTGAGAGGCTGAGATAAGAGAATCACTTTCCAGGACAGTCTCAGCAACTTAAAGAGACCCTCAGTAGCTTAGGGAGACCCTGTTTCAAAATAAAAAATTTAAAAAGGAATAGGGGTATAGCTTGGAGATTGAGTGCCCCAGGGTTCCATCCCCAGTACCAAAACAAACAAATTAAAAAAAAAAAGAAGGAAAAGAAATAGGTTCAAGGAGATTTACTTAGGTGGTCACAGATAAGGAGGCAGGGAAAACTGTTGGGAAGTTATTGAGGGGGAAGATATTATAAGCCAGACTTGGAACTATGAAAGAAGAGAAGGAGAGAGAGGGAGACAGAGAGATAAAGAGAGGGAGGGAGGGGAGAGAGAGAGAGAGAGAGAGAGAAAAGATATTTGGAAGATGGTGTGAAAGCATTCCAAAACTATGACAGAAATAGCAAGGGAAAGAATAAGTTTCTCTAGAGTTTCCAATCAGACATCCATGAGATAAAGGTGCCATTTCCACAGAGTGAGGACGCAGAGGGAGGGGAAGTGGGCCAGGAAGGGGGATATGGAACTTGTCCTGGATTTGCTATGATTCCCATGATGATGACAGGCGTCCTTGAAAGCAGAGGCAAACAACCCTGGGCTTAGCGTGAGCCAGCAACCAGAAAACCCCTTCCTTCCGACTGCCCGGGGACTGCACCCTCAGCCTCAGCCCCTCTCACCGGGGCTGGCAGCCAGGCCTCTGGTTACTTGGGGAAGAAGACCAGGCTGGGAGTTGGTTGGAGGGGAGGAGGGGAACCCACAAAGTGACTTCTGGAGTGGGTCTATTTCTAGCATCTCTCTTCTTGATGCTTCTCAACCTTGGCCTGAGCTAATGAACCTCAGAGAGCAAAGCTGTCTTTTGTTTGTTTGTCATTTTGAGGTTTTCTGGTTGATTAAGATCTCTGCCAGCAGGAGGAGAGAAAATCACTAGCAATTCTTAGCTGAGGATCACAGGGCATTTTCATCTCCTCCTGACAAAAAATGCTGAACTTAAATATAAAAATGCTGTCCCAGCCACTTTAGATGAGAGAAATTGTTAAAAGGATTTTTTCTTTCCTTTTTTTTTCCCCATCTGAATTGTTATTTTTTTTTCCTCCTCTTATCATTTTCCGCTTTGTTTCACACCCCCTGTAAATCAGGTATCTTTTTTAAAAAGAGCAAAAATTGAATTCCTAGTTACAGACAAAAACTACAAATGAATCTCACTCTGCATGACGGCAAAGAAAAAAAAAATGATACTTGGGGACACTTTGAGGTTTATTTTCACCTATCAAACCCTGGTCCTCCTTTTCCCATGGGCCATTTTGGCCCCCACTCCAACCCTCCCCCACACCCAGCCTGTATCTTTGAAACTCCTAAGGCTTGCTGGGCCAAGAATGCAGCCTGTACGGCTCCGGGTCTTCTGGGGGAATGTAATTATCTAAACTGGCATAGATCCAGAACTGAGCTCCCCCATGGAAAGGATTTCTTATGAAAGATTAAGTGGTAACACATATGTCAACAGCACTCCCAGCTCTGGAGTCGTTCTGAGCAAACAAGAAAATGGCAACCGTTCCTGTTTCCAATCTGGAAATTCTCCCTGGGTCTCTTGGTACCCCAGGTGGCACAGAGCTCTTCGGTTTGTTCAGGTGTTGTATCCGGGGAGCCAAGAGACAGGTGAAGGGGACAACAGGTTTATCCACGCTGAGCATTAAGGGAAAGGGAGCCAAGGAAGCAGCTGGCTTGGAGACAGCCCTAAGAGGCTGTTTTAGGGACGCTGCACAGGCCACGGTCCCGCAGAGCCCGGGCCTCCTTCCTGTTTCCTGGCGCCCTCTGCCTTGGCTGGCATGGCAACACTGCCCTCTGCTGGGGATGCGCTGTCATCACACCTCGCCCAAGCTCCATGGTCAAGGACCATGGCTGGGAGCCGGATGGGGAGAAGAAAAGCTTGAAAATGAATCGACCTCTGGGGTCAGCTCTTGTGTGGCTGGAGCGTCAAGAGTCCTCGTCTCTGATGTCTGCCTTAACCCAGGGTTTTGAAATCAGACAGACAGCTCTGCCATGTATTTGCTATGTGACCCTGGGTGTGCTTTGGCTCTCTGAGGCTCAGCACAAAGAGAAAGTCACCTCATTACACGGCCATGGTGAATATGAAATGAATGTTACCTTTTCAGCAAGGGTGACCATATATCCTGAATTCCCCAGGATGGGCCCAGTTTATGCCTGTGGTCCTCATGCAATTGTGAATAGCATCATTTTCACTCTCAAAAGAGTCTAATGTAGATTAAAAATTATATGATCTGACTATCCAAAGCACAGAACCCCCTGCCAGACATAACGATTATCCAGTGAATACTAGCTTCTTTCTCCTTTATTAGAAAGATAGACTTCAGCTGGGCATAGTGCCACATGCCTGTAATCTCAGTATTTGGGAAACTGAGACAAGAAGATAGCAGGTTCAAGGCCAGTCTCAACAATTTAGTAAGACCCTCAGCAACTTAGCAAGACCCTGTTTCAAAATGTTAAAATGCCTGGAGATAGCTGGGCATGGTGGCACACACTTGTCATCCCAGTACCATGGAGTCTGAGAAAGGTTTGAGATCAGACTCAGCAATTTAGTGGGACCCTTAACAACTTAGCAAGACCCTGTTTCCAAATTGGGCAGAGGGTGTAGCTTGGAGGTAGAATGTCCTGGGTTCAATTCCTAGTACCAAACAATAACAACAACAACAACAACAACAAAAAGGCTGGGGGTTTCTCTCAGAGGTCAAATGTCCCTGGGTTCAAATGTCCCTGGGTTCAATCTCCAGCACCAAAAAAAGAAAAAGAGAAAAAGGAAAAGAAAAAGGGACACGTGTTACAGTTTCCTTTCCCTCTCTTTCTGCTGAGCAAAATGGAGACTAGCTTTCCTATATCCCATGAAGAAAGAAGTATAAAGGTATTAAGAAAAAAAAATCAATGGTGAAGGGCTAGGGCCATAGAGAAACAAAGCAAGACAAGAAACCGCAGGGAGAGCCTCGGCAAGCCCCTTCACCCTCTTTGTGCAGGAGGGGTGATTACCGCTGCTTTACCTTTTGGCAGGACTGCAGCCAGACCCAAAGGCAGCATGAGAGGATAAAAAGGAAGCACTAGACAGAAACGATGTAGCATTATCTCATTTCCAATGGGTATCCACGGTTGAAAGAGATCTCTAAGAAAGAAGGCTCAAATTTTCAGCATGTTTAGACACATAGCTCTCTAATATACATGCATTTCTTCCAAGCCTGAGAAATGTGGGAAATTATTGAAATGTCTACCATTATGATAGCTCAAATCAGTGACAATGGCCAAATTTTTTTGCATCAATGTCCCCGAGGGGAAGCTGGCACTGATGCCAGGGGCAGCAGCTGATCTGCATGTCTATTTACATAAATTTGCATCAATGCAGTGTTGAAAAATAAATGCCGATATTAAGGAAAGTGGTTTTCTCCCAGACGAAGGCATCTCAATAGAGCATAGCCGTGAAGAGCCCTGGCTCCGTAATCTGGCCTGTTACCTTCTATTTGTGCGACCTTGGCTGAGTTATAACCTTATTGCACTCTGTTTCTTTATCTAGAAACGGGAATGATAATAACACTTACTGCAGAAGGTTGGTGCAAGGATTAAATGAGCTGATGTGCATGAAGGATTTAGAGAGTCACTTGGCCTATTACATGCTCAGATACCAGCTACTATTATTATCCCAGAGACTGCCCAGTGTCCCCCACCATCATCAACCTGACATACACAGCCTCTGCGCTCTCCCTCCCATAAGCCATAAAAGTTGAAGATTTAGAGCTGGGAGGGATCTCAGAACATCTAATCAGTCATTTTCAAACTTTTATTTTATTTCTTCTAAAATAACTGTGGAATGCTTTCTGAAAATGAAAGCTTACATGGAAACCCAGCATGAAGAGCTATACAGCATTGTGGTTAGGAAAATGGACTGTGCAGACAGGCAGGTCTGATTTCCAGTTCTAGCAAAGCTGCTTATTAGCCTCGTGACTCAGGGCAAAGGATTTACCTTGGCTGTAAGCCTCCGCTTCATAAAGTGTAAAATTGCAATTGTAATTGTAAATATTTCATAAGACTGTTATGAAGCTAAAGGACTTTACACCTATTGAGTGTTTGGTGCAATGTCTGGGACCTAATAAGGATCCAATAATTATGCTAACTCTTATGATTTTAATAAGTGAATGAGATACAAGCAGAAGCACTCCAGTTGAAGTAGACAAGAGAACGGGAATGACACAGGAGCTCCAGGAACCCCTAGGAACATAATTTAAAGACTCCTCATCTGGGTGAGGTGGTGGTTCCATTCCTAGTCTTTTGAGGAACCTCCATGCTGATCTCCACAGTGCCTGTACTCATTTGTGTCTTTCCAGAAGAATTAAAGTCAGAATACTCTTGTGACACATACGTATCCATGTTTGTAGCAGCACAACTCACAATAGCCAAATTATGGAATCAACCCAGGTGTCTGTCAATAGATGAAAGAATTCAGAAAAAATGTGATCTATACACACAATGGAATTTTATTCATCCATAAAGAAGAACACAGTTATGTCATTTTCAGGAAAATGGATGAAGCTGAAGAATAGTATGCTAAGTGAGATCAGACAGTCTCAGAAAGTGAAGGGTCATATGTTTTCTTTCATATGTGGAGGCAAGAGAAGACATAAAAAACAGAAAGAACTTCAGATACATGAAGAGAGACATACAATAGTGGAAAGAGATTGGGAGAGGGAGGGGGAGGGGGAGGAGAGCACTGATGAAGGAAACAGTTTAAATAATGCTATGTCAGTATATAGAGGTATCGCTACCAATCTCATGTTTGGGGTGGGGAAGAGCAGATTAGGATTGGAAGGAAACACACAAATGCTATGTACATGTATCTTAGTATCACTTTGCTGCATAATTATAATGCATCAATAAAAGTATATTTTTAAATGCTCCTGATAGAAGCTAACATTTGAAAATCAAGGTCCGGAATGTTCTGGGCCTAATGTTAATTAACACCTTCCGCAGCCCCTAGCCAAATTTTAACTGTGTCACTGTCCCTTGGTGTCTGTGATGGCCCTTCTTTCTCCTTACCTTAAAGCCATGAGACAGACTCTCTGGTTTGTAATTTTTTCCAGGGTGGATTGAGCAATGTGCAACTGTGGTTCCCAATGAGCTAAAGTGTCCTGAACTTGTACTTCCAACAACTCCTGCTCCCTTCCTGTGCCTTCCACAACTCACAGCTCGAGGGGAAATGAGTCATTTGGTTAAAAATAAAAACACGACCATCTTTCCCTGTAATGACTTTGTTCATGATCACTGCAGGCTGTCACTGACATGTGTTCCAAACAGCTGGGGACCGCCAGTGGGCAGCTCAGGAAGCTGGCCTTCCACAGGCTCCTCAGCACCTTTGCTTTGTTGAAAAACAGGGATCCAGGTATCACGCCCTGGCCGGGCTGGGGGTGGGGGAGCGGTGAAGGTCTGAACTACATCCGCACACTGCGTGGTGGAAGGGATGGCCAAGTTACAGAAGAGAAGGACTGAGATGGAGCCAGGATTAAGCAAGATAGAAGATAGAGATGAAGATTCAGAGCCCACAAGGACCAAGACCCAGAAATGGAAAGTAACTTGTCTATGGTCACTTGGCCAAGAGTATGAAAAGCAAGACACAGGTTCAGGGCCTCCGTATGTAACAAGTATTACTGCCATTGCTACTATATGCCAAATGTTCTATGTTGATTTTATTTTTGTTTATTTGTTTCTTTGTTTGGTACAAAAGATTAAACCCAGGGGCATTCTATCTCCAAAATACACCTACAGCCCTTTTTATTTATTTATTTTTTATTTTGAAACAGGATCTTACTAAGTTGCTGAGGTTGTCCTTGAACCTAGGATCCTCCTGCCTCTGCCTCCCAAGTACTGTGATTACAGGCATGTACTACCACATCCAGCTCGATTTTTTTATTCAGTCCTCAAAACTATTCTTGTAAGGCAGGGCATTTTCCCTATCTAACAGATGAGAAAGCTGACAATTGGAGAGGTTATTTGCCTAAACTCCACCCAGTAGGATGTGAGGAAGAGACGTATGAAATTAGTTCTGCTGAGTCCTGGGCGTCTGTTTCTGTGCATTGGATCCTTGGCATTTGTGGCATTTATTTGTCTGTGTTTATTCTGATAGGTCAGGACCATGTTTTGGTAATTACTGATTGCCCAGTTCTCAGCACAATACCTGATCAGGGACAGACAGCCTGCAAATATTTGTTGTTTATGTGCATGTCCATGACGTCCACTCCACTAGGAGAAAATGTTTCTTCAGAGGTTGCCCAGTGCAGCCTTGGTCAGGACAACTTCCTCTGGCCAGTATGGGGCAGCATCCCGCTTCCTTCTCCCTCAGACACAGTCTACACATCTGGCTTATGCTCATGCTCAGGTCATTGGGAGGAAATAAATGTTAGGGATGAACTGGATGTTAATAACGCCATGACAGGAGTCTTGGAGAATCTACTCACCTTTGCTGGACCCCAGTTTACTCAGGGTAAGGAAACCAGATGACTTCCAAGACTCCATCCTATGATGGAGGATCTCAGCATGGGGTAAAGCAAGGTTGCTCAGCCTAGGCAGGATGGACATTTTGAGCTGGACAAGTCTCTGTTGTAGGAACCTGCCCTGTGCCTTGGAAAAAGCTAAGCAGCATCCTCATCCTCTGCCCATCAGGTGCCAGTAGCTCTTCTCCCATTGTAACAAGTGAAAATGTCTCCAGGGATGTGGGATCAAAAGCCCTGGAGTGAACAAGCCAGATTCTGCCTGGCTTTGACATCATCTAGCTCAGCCTCCTTGGGTAGGTCCCTGCCCTTCACCTGCAGAAGGGAGGAGGGTCGTTCCATTTGGCCAGGATGCTTGAGCCAGGAGCATGCTCCAGCTTCCATCCTTCCCTGCCTGTGTCCTTCCTGGAGGTAATGATCAGTTGGGAGAATTGGTGCAGAGTGCTTTGAAACAGGTTCATAACTATCAGAACCCATTGCCTGTGTGAAGGGAACATCATTCCTTTCTTGGAAAGAATGGTTATTTGTGACAGAATATGTGGCAATATCAGGAGATGTGTAGATTGTAAGCATCCCAGAACCAGGCTTTTTGTGTGTTTTGTCCACTACTATATATTCTGTGCCTCAAGCAGGGCCTCATTGGATGAATGAATGGAAGGTCCCACTTTCCCAGGAGTCAGCTTGGAGTGCCAGGGTAACGTCTACCCAGGTTCACATTGACTACATAGATAAACACCAACGTGCAAAGAAATCAAAGCGTGCACAAACTTGGAGGATGGTTTTCCTGTGAATTACTCTGGAACAACTGTCCTCAGATTTTCTTTGAGGAACAGAACAGTCTGGCCAAATTAAATCTTATGCATAAAACTCCCACTAAACTCAGAAAGTCAAGGGCCATATGTTTTGTTTTATTCATATGTGGAAACTAGAGAGAAAAAAAGAGGGGAAAGGGAATTTTCATAAAATTAGAAATTAGACCAGTCGATAGAGGACGGGATTGGAGGGGATGGAGAAGGAGGGAAGAGAAAAGGGATATGCTGGACAATAAAATGATCAAATTATGTTATGTGTGTACACAGAATATCACAATGAAGCCCTCATTTTGTTTAATTATAATGCACCAAAAACACACATACTACATATATATGTATATATATATGCATACATATCCAAACTATCTATATATATACATACGTATATATCCACACACTATATATATGTATATATATATATATATACATATATACATATATATATATACATATATATATATATATATATATCAGGAGCCATTTTGGTTGGTAGGAATGCATGGTGGTGAGAGGGGTCAAGGTCCCAAAGACCCCTTTGTACCCACTCTATCCCTTCCTATACTTCCTCTTCCTTTTTCAATTTTATTTTTTCTTTAAACCCTGGAATCTCTAAAGAATACAATTTTAAAACTAAGCCAAAAATTCTTTAAACAGAAGTTTGGCATCATTAAAAGGCTGCTGTGCAAGGAGGAAAAATTTGGTGTAGCCCTTTACCTGCTGCAGACTCACTGAAGGGTATTTCCCTTCTCTGTGCCTCAGTTTACCCATCTCTGAAGTAGGAGAAGTAGAGTTATATTAAGGGATCCACCTAAGGGTAGCAGTCTAGAGCAAAGGAAAGAGGCACCGATGTAACCACCTGCTCCTTCCTCTTTTGCTGCGTTCCCTTTTAGCTTACCCTGTTGCCCCATCTTTTCCTTCCTGAAAAAAAAAAAAAAAAAATCAAGGTCCCAGCGGGACCCAGCAGCATGTGTCCAGAGGACAGAACAGCAGCAGTAGCAACCGAGCAACTTTGTGGAGTTGCTGTGGCCACTGGAGCTCTTGAATGGTACCGTCAGGTGTCCGCATACTACCGTCAGAAAGGAGGGGACGACAAAAGTCCTGAAGTTACCACCGCAGTTGGGACCCCGCGTGCAGCCCCAGAGGATGACGGCACAGAGGATGGGCCGTGGTGCAGGCAACGGAAGGAAATATCAGCCTCCCTCCACCGACTGATCACAGGCTGTCATTTGAATGTCATCAGCAGTCTCTGTCCTCTGGCCCTCACAGGGCCCTGACTGAGAGCAGTTGCATTCCCCTTCCTTTCAGTACCCCACTAACATCAGGCGACCGCTGGTAACTTCTCTCGGCATAAGCTTGGGTATATGGGACCTGCTTTCTCAAGATACTCTTGGCTGCCACAAACACACACGCATCTCCTCTTGGACTTCTGTTTTGTCTCAGAATTTCTAACTTCTTGCTGTTTTATGTATCCTGGGGCCAGGGTGTCAGAAAACCTATCTTCCACATCTTACTTCTATGACTTTTGGGGACAACTCTGATACTTGGATTTCATACCCATTATTCTTTTTAGGACAGGTCCCCAGGTTTGTGGGATATCCAAATTATTCAACAAATTTTAAAGTGCATGACAAATTACAAAGATAGAGTTCAAATGTTAGTGATTCTGTTGCCTGAATGGCCATTTACTTTTCTAAAAATGCTTCATCTCCACAGTCATTTCCCAAATTGGGTGCCGGGGAAGTACAGTTCCATGAAACTATAATGACAGTACTCTAGGGGAAAATGTTCACAGAACAAATAAAATTGAATGTTCAATTATGCAAAGGTGTTTGTGCAGATCTTCTCAGTGCCTTTAAACTAGAAATATTGTCTGCCCACAAAAGGTTTCGGGTTTTTCCTCCCAGGGATCACTAATTTTCATTTCCTGGACCTAATTTAACAGGAAATAAAATTGGGGAATTATTGATATATACTAACTACTCCCAAGGGAGGTGCATTATAATGACCATTTTAAAACTAGAAAACTAAAGCCACGAAATCAAAGAAGGTAACACACAAGGAAATTAGAAATTAGTCTGCTTCATTTTTTTTCTAGACTCTGTATTTGTTTATACGTAATTTTCTTTTCCTTCTTTTTTTTTTTTAATTCTGAATCCTTTTTTTTTTTTTTTTTAAGAAGTACCTAGTAAATTCCAGAAATACGACTTCTCATTCTCCTCCCAAGACCTACTGAAACAGAAATTCTGGGGGAGGTGTTGGCGATTTTCATTTGTAACAAATACTTTCAAGTGAGTCTGATTCTGGCTGAAGTTTCAGATTCACTGGTTCTGAATCACTGGTTTAGTTCCTTATTAGTATGCCCTCTTTCAGTTCTATATGTCCCAGACTGGAGAGTAAATTGGAAGATTACAGTAAACATAGCTATGCTGGCGAAAATAGTTTGTTAAATAATCCCATTCCCTTTGGTAAACAGCAGCTTCATGCGC
>PVLC010035685.1:0-16163 GCA_004027655.1 Graphiurus murinus | reverse complement strand
GTGGCGCACGCTTGTAATCCCAGCATTCGGGAGGCTGAGACCGGAGGATCCGGGTTCGCGGCCAGCCTCAGCTACCTAGTGAGGCACTCCGCAACTTAGTGAGACTCGGTTTCAAAATAAAGAATAAAAAATGGGGCTGGGGGTGTAGCTCGGAGGTAGAATGCCCCTGAGTTCAATCCCCAGTACCACCAAAAAAAACCAAAAAAAAAAAAAAGCGTGTGCCACCACGCCCAACAGCCTCTTTTTTTTTTTTTTTCAGTACTGGGGATGGAACCTGGGGGGGGGGGGCATTCATCCTCCGAGCTATACCCCCAGCCCTATTTTTTTATTCTTTATTTGGAAACAGGGTCTCACTTAGTTTCAGAGAGCCTTACTAAGTAGCTGAGGCTGACCACAAACCCGGATCCTCCTGTCTCAGCCTCCCGAGTACTGGGATTAAAAGCATGCGCCACCACGCCCAGCTTTCGGGCCTCCCTTTCTCCCCTCCTGAATAAACCATCCCAGCCAGGAGCAAACCTGGATTCCTCCAGACCTCACAACCTGGTTTCCAGATGGCCTCCCAGAGCCAGCGGGGCCGCAGCTTCCTTGCTGAGTCACCGAGCAGGCCAGCGCGCCCCCTGGCGGAGCTGGAGAGAAATGCAGCTCATCCACCAAGCTGTCGGGATCCATTGAGTCCCGCCGCCTCAGTTTCCAGATGGGGAAACTGAGGTTCAGAGAAGCAGAAGATACTCCCTCAAGGGCTGCCAGAAAAAACACAAGGTTCTCAGTTAAATTTAAATTTCAGATGAGCAACAAATCTATATCTATATAATTTTAATATAAATGTGCCCCATACAACGTTTAAGGCATGCTTCTAAACTAGGCACCGAAGCACACACTCATAATCCCGGTAACTGGAGAGGCCGAAGCGGGAGGATCGCAAGTTCGAGGCCAGCCTGGGCAACCGGACAAGGCCCTGTCTCAGAAAAAAGAGAGCAAAGTGCTGTGATGTAGCTCAGTGGTGAAGCTTCTTAGGTTCAATCTCTGGTCCTGGGGCATGGGGGGGGGGTGACGACATACTTCTAAGATAGAAAAGGAGAAACCAAATGTTAGGTAGAAAGGAGATGAACTGGAAAATACAGTTTTAAAATCTAGAAACTTTGCCGGGCGTGGTGGCGCACGCTTGTAATCCCAGCATTCGGGAGGCTGGGACCGGAGGATCCGGGTTCGCGGCCAGCCTCAGCTACCTAGTGAGGCACTCCACAACTTAAGTGAGACCCTGTTTCAAAATAAAGAATAAAAAATAGGGCTGGGGGTGTAGCTCGGAGGTAGAATGCCCCTGAGTTCAATCCCCAGTACTGAAAAAAAAAAAAAAAAAAAAAAAACTAGAAACTTTGCCGGGTGTGGTGGCGCACACTTGTCATCCTAGTACTTGGGAGGCTGAGACTGGAGGATCCGGGTTCATGGACAGCTTCAACTACTTATTGAGGCCCTCTGAAACTTAGTGAGACACTGTTTCAAAATAAAGAATAAAAAATAGGGCTGGGGGTGTAGCTCGGAAGTAGAATGCCCCTGGGTTCAATCCCTAGTACTGAAAAAAAAAAAAAAAAAATCTAGAAACTTCATAATCTTTAACTTCATCTTACAAGGTCTGTTCTTTCTTAGGTGAAGGCCCTTAATAGGCCACACTGTGTGTGTGTGTGTGTGTGTGTGTGTTACTGGGGATTGAACCCAGAGGCATTCTACCTTTAAGCTACATCCCCAGCTGATTTTATTTCTTATTTGGAAACAGGGTCTTGCTAGGTTGATGAGAATCTCACTACTTGCTGAGGCTGTCCTCAAACCTGCGATCCTCCTGCCTCAGCCTCCCAAGTACTGGGATGACAGGCGTGCTCTAGGCCACACTTTTAATCATAATGACCTGTCTTCACACCTGAACTTCCTGAGATGCTTGGCAAACAAAGGATTCCCGAAGGAAAGTCTTACCTTTTGTCCAGACCAGGCATCGCCCAGCACCCACCAATAAAATGACAAGAACCTAAGGATTAAAAAAAAAAAAAAAAAAAAAAGGGGAAGCCAGGCATGGTGGCCCACGCTTGTCATCCCAGTACTTGAGAGGCTGAGACAGGAGGATCTGGGTTTGTGGCCAGCCTCAGTTACTTAGTGAGGCCCTCTGCAACTTAGTGAGACCCTGTTTCAAAATAAAGAATAAAAAATAGGGCTGGAGGTGTAGCTTGGAGGTAGAATGCCCCTGAGTTCAATCCCCAGTACCACAAAAAAAGAAAAGGGGAGGACTGGTTCCCCGATGTTACTCCATCTGCCGTGTGTCCCTACCCCCCCTCTTGGAGTCTCCTATAGAAAGACTGTAACTCCCCCCAAGCTCTCTCGCCGTCCTGAGATGGCCCTCGTTCCCCCTTGAACGTGTATACTATTTTCCTAAATAAACCTCTGCCTTTGTCTCTGAGTGGTGCATGTTGAATCCTTTTCTGCCCAGGAAGCCAAGGGCCCCTCTGATCCTGAGTTCCTGGGTGAGGAATAGACCCGTCTCTCCTCCGACACCTCTACTACAATATTGCTTCTCGGCTGCCGGAAATTCACATCGGACTGGGTGTCCTTTGCGGGCTTGCTGGGTTTGGCAACATACGTGCTTCCATTGCAAACCCAGACGTGGGTTAGGACTCCTTCCCCATCGCTCCCACCAAGCTCTCCTGCTTGTAGCTCTGCCCCACTCAGCAGGGACGAAGGAAATGCTTGTGGATAGCAGTCTAGGAGACAGGCTGTGGGAGGACTTCTGATCCAGGCAGAAGGAGGGGGGTGGGCCCCGCTACCACCCTGACCTCCACCACCACCGAAGGCTCGCCTGCACGGGTTTTTTTTTTTTTTTTTTTTTTTTCCAGTACTGGGGATTGAACCCAGGGGCATCTACCTCCGAGCTACACCCTCAGTCCTATTTTTTATCCTTTATTTGGAAACAGGGTCTCACTAAGTAGACGAGGCTGGCCTTGAACCCAGATCCTCCTGTCTCAGCCTCCCAAGCACTGGGATTACAAGTGTGCGCCACCACACCCGGCTCACCTGTATGGTTTTAATAATGAGCTGCCTAACAGCTCTGCCCACGTCCGTCTGATTGACTAGGTTAGGCAGGGGCCTGGGCATCTGCATTCTAAGTTCTGCAATGTTAAATATTCCCCAGGTGACCTCTGAATTAGCTACAGGGTAGGGAGGGCAGGAAACTGCTTGGATTGGATTACCAGATTTCACCTGGCATGTGTCAGTAATACTAATCTTCACCTTGCATGAGTATCATGGGGGAGGGGATACAGACTGTTTTGTAACATAGCTTTCTTATTTTTGCGCTACACAAGTTTTAAAACCATGTAGCAGTCGGGCACGGTGGCATACGCTTGTAATCCCAGCATTTGGGAGGCTGAGACTGGAGGATCCGGGTTCGTGGTCAGCCTCAGCTACCTAGTGAGGCACTCCGCAACTTAGTGAGACTCGGTTTCAAAATAAAGAATTAAAAAAAAAAAAAATAGGGCTGGGGTGTAGCTCGGAGGAGAATGCCCCTGGGTTCAATCCCCAGTTCCTTTAAACAAACAAACAAACAAACAAAACATGTAGCGTGCTGGGCTTGGTGGCGCACGCTTGTAATCCCAGCATTCGGGAGGCTGAGACCGGAGGATCCGGGTTCGCGACCAGCCTCAGCTACCTAGTGAGGCACTCCGCAACTTAGTGAGACCCTGTTTCAAAATAAAGAATAAAAAATAGGGCTGGGGATGATGTAGCTCGGAAGTAGAATGCCCCTGAGTTCAATCCCTGTACCACAAAAATAAATAAATAAATAAATAAATAAATAAATAAATAAATAAATAAATAAAACAACCATGTAGCATGGCAGTGTCACGTATCTTAAGCAACTTTTCCATAGGAAGTCAAATAAAATCTCTGCGTGCCATAGATGTCTGCTAAATTAGCAACACTTAGTGCTAAAAGAAGATCTCTTTGTAGTTACATATTTGCCCTGAGATGCAGCTGCAGTTACAAATGCTGATGGATACAAGTGGGTTGAACACGTGACCCCCACCCAAGTGGCACTGGTGACGAGATTTTACAAGGCAGTGAACAACTCTTGGTAATGTTCTGGATAAAGCTAAGTGCAAGCACCCTTGATTTACAGGGTCATTATAACTCAGTATATATATATATATATATATATATATATATATATATTTTTTTTTTTTTTTTTTTTTTTTTTTTTTTTTTTTGCTGTACTGGGGATGGAACCTAGGGACCTTCTACTTCCGAGCTACACCCCCAGCCCTAGTTTTTTATTCCTCATTTTGAAATAGGGTCTCACTAAGTTGCGGAAGGCCTCACTAAGCAGCTGTGGCTGGCTGCTAACCTATGATCCTCTCCCAAGTACTGGGATAACAAGTGTGGGCCACTACCCCCGGCTACAACTCGGTATATCTTAAAGCTGTGCAGAACACCAAAAATCAAACAAAACCAATCAAACCGAGCTCTAGATTCTCCATCCCCTGCCACCACTAAATGCCATTAGCTCCGCCCCCTCCCCAGTACCTCCACAGTTTCCAAAAGGCCCCCCAGGGGCAGAGCAGCACCACTGAGAACTCTCTGCTGTTGCAAATGTACTACGTACTACCTGTAGTGACCAGCAGGGGGCAGCCTGACCTAAGGAACGGGAACCCGCAGGCAGCTTCTCCCAGCGTGGAGGAGCAGAGGGAGGTGAGTTCTCAGGACACTGAGGATCCTCCGCCCCGCTGCGCCCCTCTCACCCCTGACTCAGGTGGAGAAGCAGGAATTTGTGATGCGCTCAAAATCTAAGAGGCACAGTCCGAAAACGAATCCAAGAGGCGGAGCCCCAAAGACCTAGAGTCACCATCCCCCACCCTGTCCCCAGTTCTCAGCTGTAGGACAAAACTGTAAAAAACTGGGAAAAACTTAAAGATGACAGACCCAGCCCAGTGGCCTACGTCTCGGAGCCTCCAGTTTTCTTTTCTTTTCTTTCTTTCTTTCTTTCTTTCTTTCTTTCTTTCTTTCTTTCTTTCTTTCTTTCTTTTTTGCAGTACTGGGGATTAAACCCGGGGGTCCCCAGCCCTATTTTTTATTCTTTATTTAGAAACAGGGTGGAGAACCTCACTAAGTAGTTGAGGCTGGCCACGAACCTGCAATCCTCCAATCTCAGCCTCCCAAGTACTGGGATTACAAGCGTGCACCACCACACCTGGCTCTTTTACATGCTTTAAAACTAAATTTAAAATACCACTCATATTCTCTCCACGGCAATGAGTCCTCCCTGCATCCTTCCACCCAGTGACCTCGCGATATTTCATTATTCACGGGCACCAGTGCAGCGCCGTGCACACGGGAGACCGTACACGCCCTGTGCCGTCTCTCCACGTGTCTTGCATTGACAAAGTGCGTCGCAGAAGACGGCCTTGTGCACACACCCTATACACACGTGTGAGGCTTTCCGAAGGGTGGACTCTTGGCCGCAGAGTCACTGAGTCAGAGAATTTCTGCATGTCTCAAACATCGAAATAGTTCCATGGAGCCGGGCGTGGTGGCGCACACTTGTAATCCCAGCATTCGGGAGGCTGAGACCGGAGGATCCGGGTTTGCAGCCAGCCTCAGCTACCTAGTGAGGTACTCTGCAACTTAGTGAGACCCTGTTTCAAAATAAAGAATAAAAAAAAAAAAAAATAGGGCTGGGGGTGTAGCTCGGCCGTAGAACGCCCCTGAGTTCAATCCCCAGTACCGCAAAAAAAAAAAAAAAAAAAAAAAAAAAGGAATCCATCCATGGCTGCGTCCTCCTGGGCTCAGGAGCGGCCCGCCTCCCCTGGCGGGGTGGGGAGCCTCATCTTTCAGGCCCTGGTCCTTTCATCCATGAAACGAGAGGGTTGGGGCGGATGGGACTCCTGTTTCCTTCAGAGCCTGACTCTACCTCCGCAGCTGATGTCCTTTCCCTCCTGTCCCTTTCTTCTCCCCTGTCATCTCAGAAGAGTAGAGGCCGCCGGAGGCCCCTGCTAGGAGACCCAGCTCCGAGGCAGCCCCACACTCCATGGGAACCTCTGCAGGGACCTCCCCACCTGCCCTTTCTCCCATCCACTTAGCAGCTGCTCCTGATAACATCGTGGAAGTCCTTTGCCAGCAGCATGCCTTTTTCTGCCCCTGCAAGGAATTAGTTTCACTTCTTCTGAAGAGTCCCTGCAGGTCCTGGTTACTCCTGCCAAGAAACCCGAGAGGCCTGAATTCCTCAGCGCCCAGGATCACTCCTTATCGCAGCTCCCTTCTGAGAGGAGGGTGGCACAGCTGCTTAAAGGCTTAGGGAATGCAGACCCCCGGGGAGGAGGTGGTGAGGGGGCGAGGGGGTGAGGGGGCGTCCACACCACTGCACTTGGCTGGGGCCCTCAAGGTGAAAGTGCTTGCTAGCTCAGGAGAAGGAGTGTTTAGAGGCTTCAGCAAAGACGCCCTGTGGGGGCCACAGTGACTTGTCAAAGCCCTCCAGGAAGATTCTTTCCGCCTCAAAGTTCTCAGAGCCTGAAGACGAACAGGGATTAGGGGGGCAAGCAGGGCTGTCCCACCGTGCACAACTCCCGGGGGGCCCGGCTTACGCTGACTGCAAACTGAAAAGCTGTGCTGTCTCAAAAATAGAGCAGTTGCCGGGCGTGGTGGCGCACGCTTGTAATCCCAGCATTCGGGAGGCTGAGACAAGAGGATCCGGGTTCGAGGCCAGCCTCAGCTACCTAGTGAGGCACTCTGCAACTTAGTGAGACCCTGTTTCAAAGTAAAGAATAAAAAACAGGGCTGGGGGTATAGCTCGGAGGTAGAATGCCCCTGAGTTCAATCCCCAGTACCGAAAAAAAAAAAAAAAAAAAAAAAAAGAGCAGTTAGCATGGTGTGTGTGTGTGTGTGTGTGTGTGTGTGTGTGTGTGTGTGTGTTTTGCTGGAGATTGAATCCAGGGGTATTCTACCTCTCAGCTACATCCCCAGCTCCATTTTATTTTTTATTTTGATACAGGGTCTCCCTAAGTTGCTGAGCACCTCATTAAGTTGCCAAGACTGGCCTCGCACCTGCAATCCTCCTGTCTCAGCCTCCCAAGTACTAGGAATAGGCGTGTGCCACTACGCCTGGCTAGCATGATTTTTTTCTCTCAGTACTGGGGATTGAATCTGGGGGCATTCTACCTCCAAACTCCACCCCCAGCACTATTTTTATCCTTTATTTTTGAAACAAGATCTCACTAAGTTGCTGAGTGCCTCGTTAAGTTGCCAACGCTGGCCTCACACCTGCAATCCTCCTGTCTCAGTCTCCCAAGTACTGGGATTACAAGCATGCATGAGCATGCCCACTTAGCATGATCATTTTTTTTTTTTTTTTTGCGGTACTGGGGATTGAACTCAGGGGCATTCTACCTCCAAGCTATACCCCCAGCCCTATTTTTTATTCTTTATTTTGAAACAGGGTCTCACTAAGTTGTGGAGTGCCTCACTAGGTAGCTGAGGCTGGCCGAGAACCCGGATCCTCCGGTCTCAGCCTCCCGAATGCTGGGATTACAAGCGTGCGCCACCACGCCTGGCAGCATGATCATTTTTGAATGCATACACTAATGGCTTTTGTTACACTCAAAATCCAGAAAGCTCTTCGTGACTAATCCCTGGATTCCTCTCCAACTTCATATTCTGCCAGAGCTGTGGATACGTTCCAAAGACATAGACAGGAATTTTTCTTCCAGAACCTCCCTCCCCTCCCCGCCGTGACCTGGTTGGTTCTTGCCTCGGGCCTTTGCACAAGCTGCCTCCAGACCTTCCCAAGGTTGGCTGCTTCTTGTTATGGAATGCTCAACTTGAACACCACCTGTCAGAGAGACATGGCTACCCAGCAGTCTTTTTTTTTTTTTTTTTTTTTGCAGTACTGGGGATTGAACTCAGGGGCATTCTACCTCCGAGCTATACCCCCAGCCCTATTTTTTATTCTTTATTTTGAAACCGAGTCTCACTAAGTTGCGGAGTGCCTCACTAGGTAGCTGAGGCTGGCCTCGAACCTGGATCCTCCGGTCTCAGCCTCCCGAGTGCTGGGATTACAAGCGTGCGCCACCACACTTGGCCCAACCCTATTTTTTATTCTTTATTTGGAAACAGGGTCTCACTAAGTTGCGGAGTGCCTCACTAGGTAGCTGAGGCTGGCCTCGAACCCGGATCCTCCAGTCTCAGCCTCCCGAATGCTGGGATTACAAGCGTGCGCCACCACGCCCGGTTTACCCAGCAGTCTTGAATGGCTGGGGTACAGCCCAGGGCCAGAGGGCTGGCCCAGCCTGTGTGAGGCCCTGGGTTTGATCCCCAGTGCTGCAAACCAGCCAGTCAATACATGAGTAGAATGGTCACCTCCCTCTCCCTCAGGCACTAGAGCCTGGGCCTTCTAGCAAACTCTGTGACTTAAGTCGCTGTTCTGAGGTTTCTCTCTAAAATGGGAGTGAAAATCCTCACCTTTCTCCCTGGGCTTTTTCTGTTTGTTCCTACTTTACATTCTACATTCTACATTCCATTCATAAGAAATTTGCATATCCTTTGAATATATTATTCCTTTTTTCTAGAACATTTTATTTATTTATTTATTATGTTTTCCAGTACTGGGAATTGAACTCAGGGACATTCTACCTCTGAGCTACACCCCTAGCCCTATTTTTTATTCTTTATTTTGAAACAGGGTCTCACTAAGTTGCAGAGGGCCTCATTCAGTAGATGAAGCTGGCCAAGAATCCGGATCCTCCAGTCTCAGCCTCCCAAGTACTGGGATTATAAGCGTGCGCCACCACCCCTGGCTTTTCTAGAACATTATTACTAAACCACTTAGCTCATTCAGAACCATGATGCCCAGCACCAAATAGATGCTCAAAATAGTTTTTTGTGTGTGGTCCTAGGGACTGAATCCAAGGGCATTCCACCTCTGAGCTGCACCCCCAGCCCCTTTATCTTGAAACAGGCTCTCACTAAGTTGCTGTGGTTCTCGCTAAGTAGCGGAGGCTGGCCTCAGACCTTTGATCCTCCTGTCTCAGCCTCCCAAGCACTGGGATTGCAGGCATGCAGTTATTTAGTGAGACCCTGTTTCAAAATCAAAAGGGCTGGGGGCAGGCGGACATGGTGGCATACACTTGTAATCCCAGCGCTTGGGAGGCTGAGACAGGAGGATTGCAGGCTCGCGGCCAGCCTCAGCTACTTAGTGAGGCCCTCCACAACTTAGTGAGATCCTGTTTCCAAATAAAGACTAAAAAATAGGGCTGGGGGTGTAACTTGGAGGTAGAATATCCCTGGGTTTAATTCCTGGTAACACACACACACACACACACACACACACACACGGCTGGGGGTGTAGCTCAGAAGTAGAGTACCCCTGGGTTCAATCTGTAGTACAGAGAGAAAAAAAAAAAAAAAAAAAAGAAAGAAAAAACTCAGGCCAGAGCTCCAGTATGTGATGGGTAGGAAATGAATAGACAGGATGCCGGTCTTGGAGACCGTGTGTTTAAAGAGCTGAAGAATTCCAGTAAGAATGGAGAAGTCACACTCGTCCGTGTTCATCTGCCCCCAAGAACCTGTCACGGTGCCTGAAATTTCCAACCAGCATTCCCGCGTCTCCAGGGGCCTCTGCTAGCACAGCAGAACTTTCCTAGAACCTCCTCCCTTCCAAGAGATTTCCTTCTCAGACAACACAGAACAGGACTCCGGAACACAGAGCTGGTGTCGTCTGAAGGGGGACTTCTGGGGGTCCCGGCTTGGGGCAGGCGCGGGAGGCAGGTGTGGCGTCCACACTGGCCTCTGCTAATTTCGTCTGGCCTCAGGCTGGCTTCAAACCTGAACCACCGAGAACTGTTCAAACAATGTAACCGGAGCAGCAGACAGGGAGCCGTGTGTGCCCGACGAACGGTCCCCGGTGACTTGGGCGCAGCAACAGGCAGGCTCAGCGGTTTGGGAACAGACGGAGCTCAGAAAGCAGCAGGGAGAGGGCCCTCCCTGCTGCCCCACGCCGCCCTGCCACCACCTCTACGGCCAGGGCGTCAGTCACCCAGCTTGGTCACCTGGGCATGCGCACCTCCGCCCCTGTCCCCTGGAGGGGTGGGTTGCAGAGGACCCAGAGGGTGCAGAGTGCTCAGACAGCTGCAACCTCAGGACACCGCAAGTTCAGCAGAACTCTGAAGTTCCAGCTGGAGCCCGGGAGTTGTCCACACCCGGCTCCCCGCAGCCGGTATAACTGGAAACGCCTACCAGAGCCAGGTGCGGTGGCGCCCCTGTCACCCCAGGGACTCGGGAGGCTGAGGCAGGAGGATTGCAAGTGGGAGGCCAGCCTGAGCGGCTTAGCAAGAGCCTGCCTCAAAATAAAAAAAAAATGAAAAGGCCCCGGGGGTACAGTTTGGTGGTAGAGCGCTGGCCTGGCATAAGCGAGGCCCTGGATTCCATTCCCAGTACTGCTAAAAAAGAAAAGAAAAGAAAACAAAAACACCAATGAGAAACTGGGTGGAAGAAATAATGTCCCTGGGAGATGTGGAGCAGACACCCTGGAGTCCTCTGCTCCTGCAGGGAGGGGATGAGGCCGTGAGCTGCCCCCAGAGCTCGGTCTAAGGCGCTCAAGAGGCCTCCAATGCATGGAATAATTTTTCCTCTCTCCTTATTTAAAGCCTGTCTGCTTTTTTTTTTTTTTTTTTTTTTTTTTTTTTGGTGGTGGTACTGAGGATGGCACCCAGAGGCGTTCTACCTCCGAGCTACACCCCCTGCCCGATTTTATTTCTTATTGGAAACAGGGTCTCGCTAGGTTGACGAGAGTCTCACTACTTGCTGAGGCTGTCCTCGAACCTGTGATCTGTGATGAGCCTCCCCAAGTGAGTCACAATGCCTGGCTCTGTTGCTTCTAAAAGCTCAGCTAAGGTCCTTCCTGGTCAGTCTTCAGTCTCTCTGCCCCGCTGAGCTCTGGCTGCTGTTTTCTTTGCCTCCTGATACTTTACTTTTTTTCTTTCTTTTTTTTTTTTTTTTTTTTTGCGGTACTGGGGATTGAACTCAGAGGTGTTCTACCTCTGAGCTATACCCCCAGCCCTATTTTTCATTCTTTATTTTGAAACAGGGTCTCACTAAGTTGCGGAGTGCCTCACTAGGTAGCTGAGGCTGGCCTCGAACCCGGATCTTCCAGTCTCAGCCTCCCAAATGCTGGGATTACAAGCTTGCACCACCATGCCCGGCTCTGATACTTTACTTTGAAACAGGGTCTCAGAAAGTTGCAGAGGGCCTAAGTAGCCGAGGCTGGTCGCGAAGCTGGATCCTCCTGTCTCAGCCTCCCAAGTCCTGGGACTCACCAGCGTTTATTATTGTGTTCTTGATGGTTGCCATTCTAACGGAGCTATGTGTCTTTTTTTTTTTTTTTAATAGCTGGATTAGACAGTTGTTTCTTCCCCTCCCCTCCTCCTTGGCTTCCTCTCAAAGTCATTATTCGGCTGCCAAAAGCTGCACAATAGTAATATTGGGAAGGGGCAGGGCAGTCGCTCCTGACTGTGTACCACAAAAGCCCCGTTCTTTCTCTCTCTGCCTCCGGAGTTCTGCTTTCGTGTGTCATAGAAACCCAAAGCGACCCGGGCATGCCCAGCCCCGGGCGCTCTGTGCAGAGAACTGTTACTAGAAAACATAGGCAGTTAGACTGGGGTGCCACCTTCGTCAACCAGGTGATCCTCGGTATAGATGACAAGGGGGAAGACCAAGCTGTGGGGTGTCCTTCCTGGGGTCTCTCCCACCAGGGCTCAGGCTAAACCGGAGGCTCCTGAACCCCAGTGCTGTGCTCTTCGTACTATCCTTCCGGAGACCATCTGAGTTCCCAGGTGCTCTGACTGGGATTTAGAATGTATCCCAAACCTCACACCGTAGACAAGGCAGCCATGTTGGGGGCGGGGCTTGTTGCCAGGGAGAGGTCCCTGGGGGCGTGTCCTTGGGGACTATATATATGTCCCCTCCTCCCTTTCCTCTCTCTCTCTGCCTCCAGCCCCCCTGACGTGAGAGCAGAGTCCTTCTGTCCACGCTCTCTCTGCTTCCTGCCGCCATGCCCTCAGCTGTGCAGACTTCACCCTGATCAAGGCTCAGACGCTCCCTCTTGAGCTTGGAGCTTTTCTCCATTGTATCATATTCCACAGAGTGTGGATGCCTGACCACCCCCCTCCACCACACACACACACACACTCACACACCCACTTGTATACACGTGATTTATATAGATACGATTATTATTATTTTGCGGTACTGGGAATTGAACTCAGGGGCATTCTACCTCCGAGCTACACCCCCAGCCCTATTTTTTCTTCTTTATTTTGAAACAGGGTCTCACTAAGTTGTGGAGGGCCTCACTAAGCAGCTGAGGCTGGAAGATTGTGCTGGCTGGTTTGCTCGCTCTTCCAGCTTCCTGAGTCCAGATGGAACCCTTCCCTCTGCCTCGGGCTGCACCTGGCCCGGGCCCCGGCCCTGTCTTTCACTCTGCAGCCCGTCGGGGAGGTGGGGCAGAACCTGACCCTGTTTCTCCGGAGGCTGCACTAGGCCTCTAGCTGGTACTCAGCAAAACACCCTGGTCCTCAGCTCCGTCCTTCCTGGCGCCTTCTCACCCTTCCATGGAAAGTTGGACTGGGGCAGCCGGGGAGCCAGGTGCTGCATCTGCACCCACAGAGCCCGACCTCGACCTTGGGGGACAGGAAGATCACTGTCCTACGGGAAATCGCCCGCTTACAGCTTATTCCTTTAGCTAAGCTTTGGCCACTCGGCTTGGGTGTCCACGTTCACGTCCAGAGGAGCGAGATCACGGAAGGTCGGCGTGGGTCTGTCCAGGGCGAGAGCGGGGTCTGGCTTTCCTTTATTTCACTCTTCAGAGCCCTTTGTGTCTCGTTTGTTAAATTAATTTTTTTTTTCAGTACAGAGGATGGAACCCAGGGGCATTCTACCTCCGAGCTACACCCCCAGCCCTATTTTTTATTCTTTATTTTGAACAGGGTCTCACTAAGTTGTGGAGGGCCTCACTAAGTAGCTAAGGCTGGCTGCGAACCTGTGATCCTCCAGTCTCAGCCTCCCAAGTACTGGGATGACAAGCGTGCACCACCACGCCCAGCTTGTTTTTGTTTTAATGCAGTGCTGGGGATCGAACCCAGGGCTTTTCGGGTGTCACGCAAGTTTTCCACCACCGAGCTACAGCCCCAGGCCCCTTGTGTGCGTCTCCCAACTGGTCACCCGAGTTCTGCCCTGGGGCCGTCCCCAGAGGGGGTTTATTGGGATCTTGAGATGGCTCAAGGAGAAAATGCCCAAAGGCAGGTAAGATGAAATAGTTTTAGAAAAACAGTGATAACCAGTACTTGGGAGGCTGAGACAGGAGGATCACAGGTTCACGGCCAATCTCAGCTATTTAGTGAGGCCCTCTGCAACTTAGTGAGATCCTATTTCCAAATAAAGACTAAAAAATAGGGCTGGGGGTATAGCTCGGAGGTAGAATGACCCTGGGTTCCATCCCCAGTACCACAAAAAAAAAAAAAAAGAAAGAAAATCTTGACCTCCATTACCTCTTTTAATGCTCACGAAGCCCGTGGGAGGGCTATATTGTCTTCTCCCTGTTTCTGTTTGTTTGAGATTGAACCCAGGGCCTCGTGTAGAATAGGCAGTGCTGTATCATTAAGCTACAGTCCTGGGTCTTTTTATTTTTTTAAATTAAAAAAAATTGGCCAGGCGTGGTGGCGCACGCTTGTAATCCCAGCATTCGGGAGGCTGAGACAGGAGGATCCAGGTTTGCGGCCAGCCTCAGTTACCTAGTGAGGCACTCTGCAACTTAGTGAGACTCGGTTTCAAAATAAAGAATAAAAAATAGGGCTGGGGGTATAGCTAGGAGGTAGAATGCCCCTGAGTTCAATCCCCAGTACCATAAATAAATAAATAAATAAATAAATAAATAAATAAATAAATAAATAAATAAATAAATAAATAAATAAATAAAATTGTATTTGGCACTCGGGATTGAACCCAGGGGCATTCTACCTCGGAGCTACACCCCCAGTCCTATTTTATTTTATTCTGAAACAGGCTCTTGCTATGTTGCTGCGGCTGACCTTGAACCTTCGATCCTTCTGTCTCAGCCTCCCAAGTACTGAGATTATAGGCATGTTGCCACCACACCCGGCTTACTATTTCATTTTGAGACAGGGTCTTGCTAAGTTGCTGAGGCTGGCCTTGAACCTGCGATCCTCCTGCCTCGGCCTCTCAGACTGCTAGGATATGAGGCTTGGAACGTCCCTCGGAGATGACCCACACTGATCCTCGTCCTGCTCTGTGGAGCGCTGAGGACACTGGGCTGAGAGGCACGGCTGCCGGTTGCACAACTCCAGGTGCATCCCTCTATTGTGTCCCGTGTGAAGGTGACTTCGTGGGCTTGTGCAAGCGGGGCTGGACAGAGCTGTCAGGGCGCGCCTGGCCTTGAACCCAGGGCAGCCCTGTGGAGCGTCCTTTGTGGTCTGCAGAGAGGCGGTCTTGCCGGATGGTGCTGGGCGGGCTTGGACCCAGGAGGCAGGCCTGGAAGGCTTGAAGTCTAACCCATCCAGTTCTCGGGGGGAGCCTTCCTGCAGGAGCCTCCTGCGTCTCTCGGGGCCCGGGGCAGCTCAGTGGGAAGGCCTGGCAGAGCAGCAGGTTGGGGGGCCGCCTCTCTGAGACAGCCGGGGCCTGCTGCCTGCCTGTGAGCTCGGGGCAGAGGGGGTCGCTCCTTCCTTCCTTCCTTCCTTCCTTCCTTCCTTCCTTCCTTCCTTCCTTCCTTCCTTCCTTCCTTCCTTCCACAGCCTCCGTGGCGCCCCATTGCCTGCAGGATGGGGGCGTCCAGACGCTTTTGCCCATCTTCCCAGGCTGCTGCAGCCTGGCTCACGACTACCTTTCCAGCTGCTTCTCAGGTCCTAGCCCTCCCCGTGCTCAGCCAACCGCAGACCACTTACCACTCCTGCCAAGTACCTCGAGCTCTCCCGCCTACGCCTGCCCCACCACCCCCTCCTCCTCTCTCTCTTTTTTTCTTTTTGTGTATGGTATTAGGGATTGAACCCAGAGGATTTCTTTTCTTTTTTTTTTCTTTCAGTACTGGGGGTTGAACTCAGGGGCATTCTACCTCCAAGCGATACCTCCAGCCCTATTTTTTATTCTTTATTTTGAAACCAGGTCTCACTAAGTTGCGGAGTGCCTCACTAGGTAGCTGAGGCTGGCGGAGAACCCGGATCCTCCTGTCTCAGCCTCCCGAATGCTGGGATTACAAGCGTGCACCACCACGCCTGGCCCCCAGAGGATTTCTACCTCTGAGCTATACTCCCAGCCCTATCTCTCTCTCTCCTATTTATTTATTTTTAGGTACTGGGGATTGAACTCAGGGGCATTCTACCTCCAAGCTTACACCCCCAGCCCTATTTTTTAGTCTTTATTTTGAAACCGAGTCTCACTAAGTTGTGGAGGGCCTCACTAAGTAACTGAGGCTGGCCGAGAACCCGGATCCTCTGGTCTCAGCTATACTGGGATTACAAGCGCGTGCCACTACGCCCGGCTCTATCTATATATTTTATATTATATATATGATATAATATACAATATATTTATATATATTGTAATATATATTTTGTAATATATATATATATATATATATATATATATATATATATATATATATATATGGTACTGGGGATTGAACCCAGAGGCATTCTACCTTCGAGTTACACCCCCAGTCTGATTTTATTTATTTGGAAACAGGGTCTCACTAGGTTGATGAGAGTCTCACTGCTGGCTGAGGCTGTCCTCAAACCTGCAATCCTCCTGTCTCAGCCTCCCAAATACTGGGATTACAGGCATGTGTCACCACAGCTGGCTATATTTTTGTTTTTGAAGCAAGGTCTCGCTAGGTTGCTAAGAATCTTGCTACATTGCTGAGGCTGGTCTTGAACCTGCGATCTTCCTGTTTCAGCCTCCCAAGTACTGAGATTGCAGGTATGCGCCATCATGCCGACCCCCCCCCCTTCCCCACCACAAGCAAGCAATTGTTCTTATCCTGTGGAAATCTTTCCCATCCTTTAAGACTTGGTCCAAATGTATCTTCTCTAAGCAGTGTTGTTTTTTTTTTTTTTTTTTTTTTTTTTTTTTTT
>PVLC010035684.1:0-16195 GCA_004027655.1 Graphiurus murinus | reverse complement strand
CCAGGCCAAACCCCGAGACCAGCAGGCCCAGAAACCCCAGCCCATTTGACAGGAACATCAAAATCCGGGAGATCCTGAGCTCAGCCGGCAGTGCCAGGAAGGAGTCAAAGTCCTTACATTGCCTCCCCACTTCCTCCTGGATGACACAGGTTTTCCAGAGTCCCATGGTCCAGTTTTCCATTTCATTTAATTCCAGGTTAAGGTTCTTCCAATGTGGCAAATAAGTTGTAATAATAGATAAAACCCATCCCAGCAAAGATAACGAAATCCCGAGAGATTGCATTGCTAGTCTAAAGACTGAAGCCATCGTAACAAATCTTCCAACTTTTCCACTCTATAGGATCTGCTGTCCTTTGAGGTTGACAGTGGTGTGACGATCTTGGGTCTATGCTGCCTGGAATATAAGCTGCAGTCGTTAACTCTTTGGGCACTCTGAAATGTGTTTTTGTTCCTGCTGAATATAATGTTTCATGTAAAGGACGAAGGATTCTGTTAAAACTATGAGTTAGGCTTTCTGATAAGGATTTGATCTGTTACCTTCCAATTTGCTTGGTAAAATTATATCCCCAATGCTTGATGATTATAAGTCTAAGGATGAACAAAGAGGGCTCTATGACCCCTCACCCTAAAGTACAACAGAAATCTTTGTGCTTCAATATGGATTAATTAGATTTTAAGTGGTGATAAAAGGCCAGCTCTTTCTACAACAGGACTTCATTGTAACAGCCGAATCTGAGATTTCAGGGATGCAAAACAAGGCTTTGTAAAGAAAGGTAGACTGTTTCCCTATAATCTTTATTCTCTGACTTCCTTAACCTACACAAGAGCCCGGCCCATGTTCTTGAGTATCACAGGCACTCACTGGGACTTGGCAGGAAGCTTCCCTTTGGATTCCTTTGAAAGGTAGAGAATGGTTCACTGGGTTGATTAAAATGGAAAGGACTGAGGTTGATGCCCAGAGGTGCTAAGTGAGGAAGGGAGCCCCCTGGGAAACCAGCTTTCATTCAGCCACTTTCTCCATCCTCATTAAGGACTCAGGGTGAGGCACTGACATCTTAGGTTTTGTCCAGAGCTAAGAGTTCTCCTCATTTTAGCTCTAAAAGCAGAGTAGCTCCAGACTCCTGCCGGTTCCAAGACAAAAATCTCCAGTATGGAAACCCTAGCCACAGCAGAGCTCACCTTTGGGGATTCATCTTGTTTTTGTGGTTTAGGCCATACCTTGAGATGACGTCTCTGCAGCACGTGACCTTCAGAGAACACTGGGCTTCAAGTCAGGGAAAAAAGGCCACATGCACCAGGTTCCATCTCTGGCATGACTCAACTGTCTTGCGCAAGGCCTCACACTGAGAGGGCAAGAGCGGATGGGCTCCTAAAGCGCACGGTTCTGCCTGAGTAAAGCAGAGTCACTGCCCATCAGGTTGCCACAGCTGAGTGTGGTCCAGAAGCAGAGAAGGTCTTTTATGATGTTGCTAACTAGGAAATGGGAGAGATTGCACACAGATCCTGATGTGCCCAAACAGCATAAGAATTGGATTTGAGGGATGGCATTGCCTTCATCTTTTCCCCTCATCTTAATAAAGTTTGCCAAGGGTAATTATCACCTACCTGAGTTGTCACTGAAGAAATTTCTACTGTGGTGGCAGTTGGACCTGGATAACTGCTGAGTGCCCCCCCCAACTCATTTATTCTGAGAGTATAACAAATTTTTGGAGGAGAAGGATCAGGGACAATGGCACACACCTGTAGGCCCGGTACTTGGGAGGCTAAGACAGGAGGATCACAGATTTGAGGCCAGAGCATAGTAACTTAGCAAGATCCTATTTCAAAGTAAAAAATAAAATAGGACTGGGGGTATAGCTCAGTGCTAGAACAGCCCTGGGTTCAATGCTCAATACCACACACACACAAAAAAAAAATTAAAATAAGATAATGTTTTTTGAGCACCTGCTACTAACTAGACACTAAGTGCTGAAGATACAACAGAATGGTTAGGGTGTGGTCCCCATCCCTCCCCTGTAGAAAGACCATCAGTAAATAAGGGAATAGATAAAAGAAGTGAGGAGGGGGGTGAGTATCCCATGCAGAGGAAAGCCTGGGGTGCTGCCCTGAGGCTGGAGTTGCTTGGTGGAGGGGCTGGGCGGTGAAGGCAGCCTCCAGATGTCGTCTAGGAGGGGCCCACCTCTACCTCTCTGTGTGCGGATTCGCTACTTAGACCATGTTGCCCCAGAGCAGGGGTGGGGGTGAGATTCAGTCAGAAGACAAACCTTCAGCCTGTTGTTCAGCATGCGGAGCTGCATTTCCAGTCTCAGGATCATATATACATATGTATCATATAAACAGAACCCAAGAGGTCAGCAGACATGGACTGAAGGTTACGGTGCCCAACCATCCCAGTTTGCCAGGGATTGTCACAATTTTAGCACTAAAAGTCACACATCCTGAGAAACTGCTCAGTCCAGGGCAAGGAATTGATAAAAGTTCCATAATAAACCCTCCCCAAAATGTAGTCTCTGAAAACAATCACTTCTGTGTATTTTACTCAGGAATCTGCAGTGTGGATGAGGGATGGTAGAGACAATTTGTCTCTGCTCTGAGCAGGATCAGCTTGAAGGAGGGAGGGCTGGAGATCCGCTCCCAGGACGTGCACACACACAGCTGGCTGTCAGCTGGAACTCTGCAGGACGGGGACTGGGAGTCTCAGTGTCCCTCCTCATTGCAATGTGGTGGCTGGATTTCAAGGGTCAGCTTCCCAAGAAGGTGAAGCAGGAGCTCTGTCGCCATTTCTGGTCTGTCCTCAGAAATAATGAAGATGGTCTTTCTTTCTCTTTTTGGTTTTAAGTTTCTATGCTTATGACTAAATTTTGTGGTCACAGCCTGTTTGGCCATGCAGACATTGAGAGGTATGGCACAAACTCCTTCCGCTGCCAGCCTGTGTGCCAGGTCACCTCAGCCACCAGTTCTGCCTTTTCTATTAGTCCAGGACTGATGTAGAGAAAAGAGTTCCTGGCTGGTCCATTCCTCCATCCTAACATCTTCAGGTTCTATTGCTGTCAGTGACTGTGTTAGAGCTAGGGGTGCAAAGGTGTGTCTTTAAGCCAGACAAACCCAAATAAGAAGACAGTGTGTAAAATATTCCAATAAGATGGTATGAAGGAAGGAGTAACTGCTTCAGGAGAGGGGGAAAGTCCAAGGTGCCTTGAAAGAAAAGTTTGCTTCTGAGAGATGGTAGGTGGATGTGTTAGCTTTCTGTTACTGTAACAAAATACCTGAGACCCTTGACATTAAAAGAGGAAAGGTTTATTTTTGCTCACTGTTCTGATCACTTGGCCCATTGCCTTTGGGCTGTGCTAAGCAGCACATCATGGTAGGAGCATGAGATAGAGGAAGCCCTCACCTCCTATTTCTCTTTTTTAGAAGCAAAACAGAGAGATAGGAACAGATAAGCATCCCACAGTCTCCTTCAAGGTCACACCCCCCATGACCTAAGACCTCTCACTAGGCTCCACCTCTTTTTTTTTTTTTTTTTTTTGCGGTACTGGGGATTGAACTCAGGGGCATTCTACCTCCGAGCTATACCCCCAGCCCTATTTTTTATTCTTTATTTTGAAACCGAGTCTCACTAAGTTGCGGAGGACCTCACTAAGTAGCTGAGGCTGGCCGCGAACCCGGATCCTCCGGTCTCAGCCTCCCCTCCCGAATGCTGGGATTACAAGCATGCGCCACCACGCCCGGCTGACTAGGCTCCACCTCTTAAAGGGCCCACCATTTCCCAATATCTCCACAGGCTAGGAACCAAGCCTTTAAGACAGGGGCCTTTGGGGATATTCCAGATCCAAACTTTAGCAATGGGAAAGTGTTCTGGCAGCTGGAGAGTGGGGGAAAGGGAGTAGACCCAAAGAAAATGAGGCTGGATATGGGACAGTGTTTAATGGCAAATCATTTGTGTTTTCATTTTAATTAAGAGTCTTTGATACCTAGTGAGGCACTCCGCAACTTAGTGAGACTCGGTTTCAAAATAAAGAATAAAAAAATACGGCTGGGGATATAGCTCGGAGGTAGAATGCCACTGAGTTCAATCCCCAGTACCGCAAAAAAAAAAAAAAAAAAAAAAAAAAAAGAGTCTTTGAGGATCATACGCAAGAGTGTGATGTGATCACGTTTGCATTTTAGAAACTCATGGCTCCAATGGTGGCCTTTGCATCATCCCAAATCCAAAAGCCACACAGATGGGCCACCTGCAGCCAAGCTGTGGCCCGCCTGCTGCTGCAAGTGCAGGGGGCCCTGGGCAGGATCTGTCAGACCACAGAACCTGGGGCCCTGGGTTCTGCTGCAGGACAGGTGCACAGGAAGGGGGATTGAATAGCACTGGGGCGGGCTAGCCGGTGTCATTGGAGAGCTTTGGATTGTAAGGTCAGTGGAAAGGCACACATCCCCTATTATCCAAAGCACCTTCCAAAACCCTTAAACATCAGAGATCAATATATATCTTTCCCTGAGTCGGGCACCACCAGTGTCTCCTCCACCTACGGGCCCAGTTACCAGCCCGGTGCTGAGCACAGAATGAAGCCTTTAGCTTGCTTTGGGATCTTGCAAAAAGGCTATGCACTGAATCTCAAGACAGTAGGATCAGCTGCGAGGAAGGGCTCTGGGAAAGTACCAACTTTTCTGTCTCCCCTGCCAAACGCTCTAGACACGTCCATGCAAATAGCAGGAACCACTCATTCTCCTAATGGGGCTCTGGCTCCCCGTCACTTTGACATATCAGTAAAGACAAAGGCATGCTTCCTGCCAAGCACAAATTTATTAAACTAAAAGAAAATATAGTTCAGAAGCTGAGGCAAAGGGATTGCTTGAGCCTAGGAGTTCAAGGCCAACCTGGACGACTTAGTAAGATGCTGCAGGGAGGGAGGGAAGGGGAGGAGAAAGAAAGGAGGGCGGGAAGGAGGGAGGGAACAATTTATTTTGTTTCTAAAATATGTCTCATCCTGCTAGGCATGGTGGCACAAGTCAGTAATCCCAGCTACTTGGGAGAAGGATGAAGTCAATCACTTGGCCACAGTAGGGTAGGGAATACTGTGGAAGCTCCTGGGTTGGCCAGCAAGAGTGTCCCAGCCCAGAAGTGGGCCACCCGGACACCTCGAGTCTAGGGACACGACAGAAGGCTGGTGACACACCAAAGTCACAGCATGCCAAGCATGGGGGATGTTTCTCCTCTTCATTCTGATTATTTTTATCTTCTAACTTTTCTGCAAACATACATGTAGGATTCTCTTAAGAAGCAAAAATAAAGTTAAAAAATAAAAAAGAGACTAGGCACAGCAGTGCACCCCTGTAGTCCCAGTGACCTCTGGAGGCTGAGGAAGGAGGCTTGCAAGTTCAAGGCCAGCTGGGGCAACTTAGCAAGACCCTGTCTCAAAATAAAATAAAAAGGGCTAGGGGTATACCTCAGTGGTAGAACTCCCCGTACCACAAAAATAAAAATAAGGAAAGATAGGAAATACAAAGATAATCTGCTGAACTAAACTTTGTCAAATCATAATAGGTAACAATGGCGGAGTGCCTCCTACATATCAGGCACTGTGCTGGGCGCTCAAACAGGATTAGCTTATCCCCTCCTCAGAGCGGCCCGCTGGCAGTAGCACCAGTAACATCCCCATTCTATAGGTGACAGGACTAAAGTACAGAGGGTGAAGTTGCTTCTGCAGGTCACAGAGGCCCTTATAGGCCTGTGGGGGCTGAGTCTAAAGTCCTAGAGCACAGAGGTGGCCTGGGGCGACGCCCAGCTCTGTACTTAGTGCTGTTCTCCCCAAAAAGCCTCTGATTTGAAGCCATCGGAAGCACTTATTCCAGCATGGACTTTGGGGTTCCACCAGCCCCAGGGCACTAGCAAGCATTCATCCAGGGTCACAGCCCTTGCCAGTTCTGTGGTGTGAATGCCCTGTCGTGGCCACTTCACACTGCCGGTGTGGCCGCTGGATGTGGAGTCAGCAGGAGGTGATGCACGCTAGCCCACCATGCTACAGTCCTTCTGCCATCTAGATACTGTGGATAGAAATAACACCCAGAGCCTGGATCAGAGCGAAATCAAGCAAAATAATTAGGCAGTGGTTACTTTTGAGTATTAATAAAGAGCTTTGTTCTTCATATAATTTAATTATAAGTTTATATGATTCAATACTTAATGACAGCTGTGTTTAGCAACCAGCTCCCAGGATTTCTGAAAAATTAACTGTCTGCTCTCTGAGTCCATCTGAGACAACTCCAGTCCATCACAATGATAAGGCAGGGTGCTCCAAGTCTGCACCTCTTGGGGGCTGTGGGCAGCACTGGACAGGCTAACAAGGTCCTCTAGGAGCTCACACACACACACACACACACACACACACACACACACACACACACACACACTTGTTTTCGTTTTGTCTAGCAACTTTATTTGCTAGCCCTTGGTGCTCACTTAGCACAGTGACTCCTTCTTGAACCAGAGGCAGAGGCCTCCCGAGTTCTGGCTTGGTGGGTGCTACTGCCATGGGAAGCTGATGCCAGCTTTGTGGCTGTAAAGTTAGAAATTGCAGCAGCAAAAGGGCTTTCTGGGGAGGAAAGCCGTCTCCACCCGCTACACAAACAGAAATGCAAAGACCTCTCTCTTTGGAGATTAGGTTCTTTTCTTTGTAAATCCTTTCTAAATATTAATCTACAGTCTCAACACTCTGGTTAATTTCCAGTTAGAGATGGGAAAATCATCACAAACAATGCCGGTAACGACAGCCCTTGGCACCTGCTCCTCGTGAGGCGGATGTCTGAAGTTTCGTGGAATCCCAGAGACAGCAGACACACAGCGGAATCACGGTGGCTTCATGTTCCCGGAGCTGAGGCCTGAAGAACCACAGCCCCTTGGTGAGGATCCGGGTCCAGGCTGAGCTCTGCTCTCAGGACTCGGATTCCAGGGCTCTTTCCACTCACTTATGATGCCGGGTTTGGGCAGGAATCCACAGCCTCAGCTAGCACGCCACCAGAATATGTGTCCTTGCCGGACATGGTGGTGCATGCCTGTAACCCCTGTACCTAGGGGGCTGAGACAGAAGAATCACAGACTCCAGGCCAAACTCAGCAATTGAGTGAGGCCCTCCACAACTTAGTGAGATCCTGTCTCCAAATAAAAAATAAAATAGGACTGGAGTGTAGCTCAGAGGTAGAATGCCCCTGGGTTCAATTCCTAGTACCACAAAACAAAACAAAACAAAGATATATGTCCTTTTCTCCAGGGGAAAGACTAAATTTCATTCGAACCTTAGCCAAGCACCTGCCCTGTCCTGGAAACTCTGCTCTGGGGAAAGGGGATGTGGTGGGGTGGGAGCACCTGACCCTAAGTGGCAGAGACAGGAGCAAAGACTTTGGCTGATGTCCAACCCGAGGCCCGCTTGCAGGGAGCCCCGGCATGCTCGGGGAGGGCTCTGGCCCTGCTTCCAGAATGATGAAAAGGACCCTTCCCGGAGGCCTCTGGGAGCACAGTGCTCCACAGGCTGAGAACTGAACACTTGATGGGAACTGAAGGCGAATTCAGAATTTGTGGAGTTTCCACTAGATCATTAGGTCCACATCACTGGGTGACAAAGCCCCAGGGAGCTGAAGCTACGTGGTGATGGAAATGCCACGGCCTGGAGCTGGGCAGCCTGAGGGATGTTTATGCTGTTTCTTTTTTTGGATTCATTGTAATTATAGATTATAATGAGATTCGTCGTGGTCCATTCATATATGCACATAGCATGATGCTGTTCTTCCTCTTGAAACAAAAGACCAACTACAGAACACCTGAATTGTTAACAGTCACTCAACAATTGTTTCTTGAACATCTACTGCCAGCCATAGGCTTAGACCCTGGACACGCAAAGGGATCAAAGAGGGCCTGGCCCCTGCCTTTGTGGAGCGTGGGGTCTGATAGGTTGGGCTCGAAGTACTTATTCAATGCCTAAGGGAAGCCATCTGTGGCAGCAAAGGCAAGTGAGCACCTGTAAGCACCTGCGTCCATCCTGAGCCTCTGGGCGCTGCACCCCAGCCTGCTAGGATCTCTACACTCAGGCATTGATAGGGCCCCCCCAGAAGCGAAGCAGGGGAAGCTCTGCTTTCATCACACCTGACCTCCCAAGGTCCATGGGTCACGGTGGAGAGCTCAGGTGGCATGCTCACACGCCTCTTCTGGACATTCCTGGGGAGCCATCAAAGCAGCACACGGTGTCCCAGAGGCTTCAGAGCCGCCCTGGAACTCCGGAGCATGTGAAATTCCACACGAAGCAGCACAGGGCCGCCTGGCACTGACATGACTGTGGGGTGGCAGAGGGGCCTCCCCATCAAGGTGCACCTGCCATTACCAGGTACCCCGTGTCCGCCAACACAAAGGCTCTTTGTTCGCTTGGCAGGCTGTTCCATTCCTGTCTCCCAAAAACAGTGCTCTAGGGAGGTCTGAGGAGCTTTCTCTTGTCCATTCCCCTGCAATGGACACCTGGGACTGTGGGAGTTGTTTTTGGTTTTTTTTTGTCAGACTCCTCCCTTTTATAAACTCCTCGTTATCAACAACACACATGCTTCCCGCTCAGAGGCTGATACCAAGAGCAGCAGACCTCCCTGCCTCTAGGGAGGGGCAGGGACAACAAGCCCACATAGCCATGGGGCCATAGGACGAAACTGCCCAAAGGGACACTATTCCACCCCGCAACAGAAAAGGACCTGTGACACAAAAAGAGACATATAGACCAACAGAACAGAATAGAAGATACAGAAGTAAATCCACACACTTACAGCCAAATGATTTTGACAAAAGTGCCAAACACATACACTAGAGAAAAGACAGCCTTTTCAACAAATGGTGTTGGGAAAACTGGTTATCCCTTTGTAGAAAAAATGGAATTAAATCCGTACCTCTCACCTGCACAAGAGTCAACTCGAGATGGATCAAAGATCTGGAAATTAGACCAGAGACTTTGAAGCTACTAGAGGAGGGCATAGGTCCAACACTCTAACCTATAGGTACTGGTAGAAACTTCTCCAACAAGGCCCCTAAAGCTCAGCAAATTAAAATAAGAATTAATAAATGGGTGGCATTAAATTAAAAAGTTTCTGTGCAGCAAAGGAAACCATCAAGAGTCTAAAGAGAAGCCTACAGAATGGGAGAATATCTTTGCCAGCTACTCCTCTGATAGAGGACTACTATCTAGAATACAAAGAATTTAAAAGACTTAACATTAAAAAAATAATAATAATAACCCAATCAAGAAATGGGCAATTGAATTAAATAGATACTTCACAAAACAAGAAATATAAATGGCCAATAAATACATGAAAAATGTCAACATCATCAGCAATCAGGGAGATGCAAATCAAAACTGCACCGAGAGTCTGTCTAACCCCAACTAGAATGGGAATCAGCAAGAAATCAAATACCACAAGCCTGGTGGCGCACAACTGTAATCCTCGTACTTGGGAGGCTGAAACAGGAGGATCACAGGTTCACAGCCAACATCAGCACTTAGTGAGACCCCTTGAAACTTAGTAAGACCCAGTTTCATAAAACAATAAATAAATAAACAGGGCTAGGGGTGTAGCTCCGAGGTAGAAAGCCCCTGGGTTCAGTCCCCAGCACCAGAAAAAAATTTTTTAAAAAGCAGAAGTCAAACAATAATAAGTGCTGGCTAGGATGTAGAGAAATAGGAACTTTTATAAACGGTTGGTGGGATTGCAAATCAGTTCAGCTGCGATGGAGATCAGTGTGGAGATTCGTCAGGAAACTGGGAATGGATCCACCATATAATCCAGCTATACCACTCCAAATTTCAGTCGCTTTCCAAAGCGACTGAAATCAGAATATTACAGCTATACATGCATATCCATGTATACAGCAGCATAAATCACAATAGACAAATTAAAGAACGAAACTAGGTGTCCATCAACAGAGGAATGGATTACAAAGTTATGGACGATACACACAATGGAGTTCTACTCAGCAATGAAGAAGGAAAAAAAAAGTATGTCATTTATAGGAAAATGGATGGACTTGGAGAACCTTATGTTAAGTGGATTAGCCAGTCACAGAAAGTGAAGGGTCTTCTGTCTTCTCTCATTTGTGGAAGCTAGGGAGTAACTGGGATACAAGAGGGATTTTAGATACTAGAGGAGAAACTCCAGGAGAGAGGGAGGTGTTGCAGGGGAGGGAGTGGGGAGAGAATTAATGAATGAAACACTTCTGTTGATATTATACACATGTGTGAAATTACCAATGCCAATCTCAGTACGGGAAAGGGGAGGGAGAGGGGAGGGAGCTGGAGGGGGAAGCTCCCCGAGTGCTGTGTGCACGTGTGTCACTATCATGTGAACTACATTATGATGTGAGAGTGCAGTGCACTGTAAAGGGGTGTGTGCGTGTGTGTGTGTGTGTGTGTGTGTGCGCGTGTGTGTGTGTGTGTGTGTGCGTGCGTGTGTGTCTCTCTCAGAATATTCTACCTAATACTCATAAAAATAGTCTTCTCTCAGAATTATGAGACTTTTTCTAAATCAAAGATAATGGAAATGAAAGACGTTGAACTCTGAGGTCGGGGAGACCTGGGTTCAAATCCTACCTCTGCTACTTGCACCCACGTGACCTTAAGCAACTGGACTTTCTGTCTCCCGGTCTGTGATCTGTAAAAGGGGGATAACAATGACAACACCCCACATTCCCGAGGTGACTGAGAGCCAGGGAGAGTGCAGGGACTCTAGCTCACAGCACACAGTGGGCTCTCGGTTGATGGGAACAGGGTTTTTGTTTTTTTTTTTCAATCCACCTTCAGAGCATGATGTAAAACTCCTTGCTTCCGCTGCTAGGTTATTTGTGATTGTGCACTGGCTCAGTCAGACGCCCCTTTCCAAAGTCTTATACAACTGGATCCTTCTAAGATTCAAAGTGGGGTTTGTGCCATCAGAAAGGACCTGGCAGGCAGGCTGGGCTCTGCTGTGTGCCGGTGGAACCGCCCTGTCTCCTCCTGCACAAGGGCATGACCATCTCCCTAGCCATGCCCCACTCACACTGTGCCATCCCCGCAGTTTTTACTGGCCTGCAGATCAGGAGGATCAGATACCCTACTCATCCACCGCAGTTCAGTGGCTGCCGGCCTACCTGCTCCACCTGGGACTGCAGCTCAGCGGCTGGATCCACGGGTTGCCAAGTTTCCCTCAGATCTTGCAGTGTGAGAGGGCCATAGAGATTATCAGCACAAAGATTTCCATCAGCCTGCACTGGGAGGAAAATTACATTTCTAAGAGGAGAGAACCCCAATGAAGAGATTGCAAATGTGCAGTGCTCTGCACCTGCGCCTGAACCTTTCCACCCCTCCACTCCTCCATCTGTCCATCCATTCCTACCTGCATTAAGGTGCTGTGTGTTGGGTGTCTATACAGGGTGAGCATTCCCTAATCTGAAAATCTGAAATCCAAAATGCTGAAAAATCTGAGACATTTTGGTCCCAACACAACACTAGAAGTCGGAAACTCCACACCTGAACACAAGTGCAATAAAAATATCATGTTTCCTTCAGCCTATTTGTATGAGTGAATTTTATGTTCAGGATGGGTCCCATCCCCATGATATCTCAATATGTGTAGCAAATATTCTAAAACTGAAAACAATTCAAAATCCAAAACACTTCTGGTCCTAAGCATTTTGGAGAAGGGATACTCAACCCGTAATAAGCGCGCCAGGCACCTGAGACATGAGGGACCTGAGACGGAGAGGAGGGGTCCTCAAGGTTAAGTAGCTCACAGAGCATTTAGGAACGGAGGCAATTACAATACAGCTCGGTAGCGGGAAGGAGGCAGGAGACTGGACACTGGCTGAGAGCAGGTGCCCCTGGCCGCACTGCCAGGCAGGCTTCCTGAGCAGATGTTTCATGTCTCTGCAAAGCACAGTGGAGCAGAGAGGAGGTGGGGGTGCACACCCAGGCAAATGACCAGCTTGTGTGAGGCCTGGAGCCCAGAGGTCCAGCCCACTCTGAGGCTGAGGAGGCTGCTGGCAGCCGTGAGGGGAGAGGGGCTCAAGGCCTCTTCATCTTTTCTGAGCCATTGATCCCTTGTGCAACTGTATGAGGCTTATGGATCCCTTTTCAGAATAATGTTTTAATTTATTTATTTTATTTTTGCGGTACTGGGGATTGAACTCAGGGGCATTCTACCTCCGAGCTATACTCCCAGCCCTATTTTTTATTCTTTATTTTGAAACAGGGTCTCACTAAGTTGTGGAGGGCCTCACTAGGTAGCTGAGGCTGGCCGCGAACCCAGATCCTCCAGTCTCAGCCTCCTAAATGCTGGGATTACAAGCGTGGACCACCATGCCTGGCAGAATAATGTTTTTAAATCAATAAAGTGAAAACAAGATAAAATACACAGGAAGCCAGGTGTGGTGGTGCACACCTATAATCCCAGTACTTGGGAGACTAAGACAGGAGGATTGCAAGGTTTGAGACCAGTTTCAGCAACTTAGTGAGAGTCTCAGCAAGACCCTCTTTCAAAATAAAATAGGGCTGTAGTTTTTGCTCAGAGGTAGAATGCCCCTGGGTTCAATCTCCACTCTGCTGCTGCTACTATTACTACTACTACTACTACTACTACTACTACTAGTAATAATAATGCATAGAAGGAAACCAATTACACTGAATACAGTCATTAAAATATTTTTAAATAGTAATAAATATGTTTTTTTATTTTTAATTTTTGTAGTCCTGAGGATCAAACCCACGAGTGCTATACCACGGAGCTATATCCCTAGCCCTTTTTATTTTTTAGTTTGAAACAAGGTCTCACTAATTTTCCTAGGCTGCTTTCAAATTTGTAATCCTTCTGCTTCAGCTTCCCAAGACTCTGAGATTACAGGTGTGCACCACCATGTCTGGCTAATAAATATCTCCCTTATTAAAACATTAAATAACAATAGACAAGATGGCATGTTAGTGAAAAGGGTAAATAGCATAGGCCAGGAATCGATTAGAAGAGGCTCACCTAAAGGGAGAGAGAGTCAGCTATGGAAAAGGAAGAAATTGATTGACTTGGAGAACAAAGAGAAATCTCATGAAGAAAGCAGCATTTGAGCTTAGCCCAGGAAGTTGGCAGGATTTGAATAAAATTATTTTTAAATGGTTTACTTCTTGCCAGCAGAGAATGATTCCAGATTGGAATTCTTTGTATACCTCCTTGATGTTTCCTTATTAAAGGTCCACCTCAAACTTCTGACACTGTGAACAAGCCTTCCTTATCTGAATATAATCTCACATGTCTTGGGTATTTGGTTAGACTGTCAAAGCAAGCATACTTGCCTTATTCCTTGCATGATTCTAAATTTATTTTTGTACGAGTGGCAACATAACGCTTTCAAACACTTCCCTAATCCTTGTAAAAAGAAAATGTAAATATATTTTATTTCACTTGTGAAATTCATGCAACAATGCAACATCTAATTAAATCTTTAATCGCAAGGAAGAAAACTATGATCCTACAGAAAGACGAGGGGGGAAAAAAGAAAGAAAAAGCCTTCTTGGCAAATTTCAAGACCTGCTGTGCAAAAGAAAAAGTGGCTTTATAAATAAAAAGATCTTTAAGAACAAGGGACTTAATTTAAGGTCAAAGAGATATTACTAAAAAAAGGAAATACAGTGTTAAAGTGTCATTAATTTGAAGCTCAAAATGAGATGAACTTTGAATTATAAAGGTATGTATTAGAGTAGTGTTTCTTAAAATTGAATTTATAGGGAAATAATATTTTAGTCCTTTCAGAATATGCTCATGAACCCCAGTTTAAGAAAACATTGACTTAAGAAATTTAAAGTTTTTTTTGAAAATATCCAATGTGAATTACCATTGTAGGTTTTGTTGACAACTGCTACTTTAAAAGAATTACGACTAAAATAAAAAATAAAATTAAAATCTTACAGATGTCTAGACATCTATGATTTTCTGTCTGAAGAACTTCATACTTTAGAAAATGATAACTAAAGAGAATTTCTATTTGCTTGAGAAGTTGTAGTTGCCATTATCTTTAATTATGTAATATACTGAAAAAAGGTATTTTAATTGTAAGTGGCTGAACCCTGTGGTAGGGAAAAAATAGTAGAATCAAAGAATTCCATTTTTACTTATTAATTTATTTAACCTCCTCCTTCAGGAATCTGAAGTTAGCTAAGTCAATTATAAACTCTGCAAAACAACATTATTATAAGAATTTTTAGTTTTAGTGATTTATCTATCTTCAGAATATGCACAACTTTAAAATTTAGAAGATTAAATAAAAATGGTAACCATCTTTAATATGAAAGACACGTTACAAAAACTTTAAGTGAGGACTAATGTTCATCTTATTAATTTATTATTATTTTATTTATTAATTAATTTATTTTTGCGGTACTAAGGTTTGAACTCAAGGGCATTCTACCTCTGAGCTACATCCCTGGCCCTATTTTATTTTTCATTTTTAGTTTGAAACAGGGTATTATTATGTTGCGGAAGACCTCACTAAGCTGCTGAGGTTGGCTAGGAACCTGCAACCTTCCTGTCTCAGCCTCCCTAGTACTGGGATCACAAGCGTAGGCCCCTGTGCCCAGCTCTATTAAATTATTAAGTAAACCGGGCATGGTGGCGCATGCTTATAATCCCAGTATTTGGGAGACTGAGACAGGAGGATCGAAAGTTCACAGTCAGCCTCAGCAACTTAGTGAGGCCACCTGCAATTTAGTGAGACTCTGTTTCAAAATAAAAGAATAATAGCCTGGTGTGGTGGTGCACATTTGTAATCCCAGCATTTGGGAGGCTGAGACCAAAGGATCCAGGTTCGCGGCCAGCCTCAGCTGCTTAGTGAGGCACTCTACAACTTAGTGAGACCCTGTTTCCAAATAAAGAATAAAAAAATTAGGGCTGGGGCTTTAGTTCGGAGGTAGAATGCCCCAAGGTTCCATCTCTGTACCGCAAGAAAAGAAAAATTATTAGATAATTTACTCTATCTGGAATACAGAGAGCTGAGGGCTGGTGTGTCTTAGATGTCTTATAAACGTCTGGTTTGCGCCTAAATTCCTACAAACCATACCTTGGTGGCCAGTGTAAGTACCAGGGTTAATTAATTCACTCTTTTGTCCTACATATATTTACCTGTTCTTTCAATAAATCAAGCTGTGCGCCATGCATTGTACTGGAGGGAACCGAGATGGTCCAACCTGGTTCCGGCCAGCGTGGTCAAGTAGAACCTGTATAAGGAAGAGGACGTGCCAGGACACCACGGGGGAATGGAAGAGCACCCCAACCCAGAATGGGAGGCCAGGAGTGAGTTTCCTGGGTTCAGAAACAGCCATGAGCTGGAGAAGTCATCCAGTCAGAGGGAACCTCAGATCAGGAGGCTCAGAGGCAAGGAAGCCACAGTGAGTCCGGGCTGTCCATTGGAATCACCTTGGACTGCACATGGGAATCTCCACCGTGGACACCAGACCTAAGGCAGCTTCCTGTCCTTGCGGCCACCTACCTGGGAATCCTCCTGGGACTCGGGCAGCTCCCCTGTGTCTGTAGATGGTGTGGGCGGCTCCTGCTCGCCCTAAGGGAGATACTGTTGGGGCAGAAGGGACTTAGCCTCAGCACACATGCCAGGGGGAAATGTCTCCCTGCAAGTGGAGAGAAGCTGGGAGCCAAGCTCCAAGTCCCTGTGTGGTTTCCCAGAGAACGTCCCCCAGGCCACAGAACTCCATTTTAACTAGCCACTCTTTCATCAAAACTAAGCTTGTCCTACTAACCCCAATCTTCTCCTAGAGAGGTAGGTAAGGAGGATCTTAACGTTTGCAGGTCAGGATTAATATAAAGGATTTTAGGGAAGCTGGCTATGGTGGCACATGCCTATAATCCCAGTACTTGGGAGGCTGAGACAGGAGGATCACATGTCTGAGGCCAGCCTCAGCAACTTAGTGACATCCTGTTTCAAAATTTTCAAAATTAAAAATAGGTCTGGGAGCCGGGCGTGGTGGCGCACGCTTGTAATCCCAGCATTCGGGAGGCTGAGACCGGAGGATCCGGGTTCGCGGCCAGCCTCAGCTACCTAGTGAGGCACTCCGCAACTTAGTGAGACTCGGTTTCAAAATAAAGAATACAAAATAGGACTGGGGGTATAGCTCGGAGGTAGAATGCCCCTGAGTTCAATCCCCAG
>PVLC010035683.1:0-16168 GCA_004027655.1 Graphiurus murinus | reverse complement strand
TTTGTGTGTGTGTATGTGTGTGTGTGTGTGTGTGTGTGTGTGTGTGTGTGTGGTACCAGGGATTGAACCCAGGGGCATTCTACCTCTGAGCTACACCCCCAGCCCTAATTTTTATTCTTTATTTTTAAACAGTGTCTCACTAAGTTGTAAAGTGCAGTGCCTCACTAAGTAGCTGAGGCTGGCTGCTAACCTGAAATCCTCCTATCTCAGCCTCCCAAGTACCAGGATTACAAGCGTGCACCACCATGCTCAGCTCCCCCAGCCCTATTTTATTATTAGTTTATTTATTTATTTATTTTTGCGGTACTGGGGATGGAATCCAGGGGAATTCTACCTCTGAGCTACACCCCCAGTCCTATTTTTTATTCTTTATTTTGAAACAGAGTCTCACTAAGTTGCAGAGGGCCTCACTAAGTAGCTGAGGCTGGCGGGGAACCCTGATCCTCCTGTCTCAGCCTCCCAAGTACTGAGATTACAAGCATGCACCACCATGCCTGACTCTTATTTTTTATTTTTAAACAGAGTCTTGCTAGGTTACTGAGAGTCTTGCTATGTTGCTGAGGCTGTCCTTAAACCTGCAGTCCTGTCTCAGCCTCCCAAGTTCTGGGATTCCAGGCACTCCTGGCTTGACTGTTCTTCTATCTTGCCTCTAGGAATACAATATTCTATGAAATCCCTGTAGTTCAGCAGGCATTCTTTGATGTCATTCCAACCTTGCTGCCCATACTTACACCTACCTTGCTTTTGATGGCTAAGTACTGACACATGGTCTCCTCTGTTCCACACTCCTATTAGTTCCCAGGGACCTCAGTTTTATTTATTTACTTATTTACCTATTTACTTACTTATTTATTTATTTATTTATTTTTGTAGTACTGAATATTGAATCCAGGAGCATTCTACCTCTGAGCTACACCTTTCAGCCCTTTAAAAAGAATTTTTTTGGGGGAATGGAACCCAGGGGCATTCTACCTCTGAGCTACACGCTCAGCCCTATTTTATTCTTTTATTTTGAAGCAGGGTCTCACTAAGTTGGAGAGGGCCTCACTAAGTAGCTGAGGCTGGTGGCAAACCTGCAATCCTCCTGTCTCAGCCTCACAAGTACTGGGATTACAAGTGTGTACCACCATACCTGGCTTCCTTTTTAAATTTTGAAACAGGGAGCTCAGTGCTGCTGGGTGAAATCTGCCACCCAGCGAAGATGCTGCTGGACTTGTCTGAGGAACATAAGAGCACCTGGTCCTCCTGCTACAGGTGGACAACATGGGTAGGGGCTGGTCATGGAGTTAGGGTTATTGCACTGGAGTTCCTGAGGCAAAGATCAAACACGAAAATCTACAAAGGTGCTATCAGAAAACTCAATGTGGGTAGTGACACAGTCCAGCATGGTGTGGAATGATTAACCTATCTCCCCAGGGAGAACTCAAAGCTCGCAATTTCTGAACTGGATTTTCACAACTCTGTTTTTATTCCGGGATTCTCTGAGGAATTGAACAAATGATTGCTTTAGCTTTACCTGGACAACAGAAAGGAGATCAGAAGTATTCTGGGTGAATTGACACCTGACTTTCCCAGTTACCACAGCTTTGAATGGTGACTAGATGTACAGCTTGCAAGCAGAAGTCTCAGGCAGAGTTATTCAGGAGATGATGTCTGAGTGAAACACCTCTCATCAGGCGTTGTTAAGTTCGAATCAAAACTGCCATAAAAGCATCTTTTTGATGGAAGAAAAAGAGCAGCAAAAAAGTGAACAAAGTAACGAAAATTGAAGCGCAGCTGAACAGAACCCAGAAAGCTGGCCAGGGAGAGCAAAGGAACTCGAATACGCACACCATGGAGCAGCAGCTGCCATTGAGCCAGCCACCTGGTTCGGAGTCTACTAGCACTGAGATATCTAACGACCACGTGCATACCCAGTGACCATATGTAGAGTAAGTGACTACAGAACTCCATACCCTAATTAGGTGGCATATCCCTGCATGATTGACAATGACTGGAATGCCTGGGATGACCAGCTTAAGTCCATGGCGGGGACATTCCAGCTCACCTCTCCCTCCAGAGCCAGAGCAGCACTCAGTTGTGCTGTAGAGCTTGAATCAAAACTGTCACAAAATCAGCTTCTTGACGGAAGGGAAAAAAAGCAGCAAAAAAGCGAACAAAGTAATGAGAATTGAAGTGCAGCTGAATAGAACCCAGAAAGCAGACCAGGGAGAGCAAAGGAGCCCGAGCGCGCAGCAGAGCGACAGCCGCCATTGAGCCAGCCGCCCAAACTGGGGTCTACTAGCACGGAGACATCTAACCACCTCCTACATACCTAGCGACCAGATGTGGAGTAAATGACTCCAGAACTCCACACCCTAATCAGGCGGCATATCCCTGCATGATCGACAGTGACCAGGAACATCTGGGATGACCAGCTTAAGCCTGTGGCAGGGACACTCCAGCTCACCTCTCCCTCCAGAGCCAGAGTAACTCTGAATTGTAAGTTAAACTGCACTCTCGCTTGGGGGGGGGGCTGTGCTAAGGACAGACTTGGTCACCCGCCCTTCTAGCAATTGGATAGGAACAGAAGTCCAGTGCACACAGGATATAGAGACCTTATAGGCACCCTGGAAAATGCCCAGCATTTAGACTGCACTACTGCCATCAGCAAAGGCAGAGAGAGAGATGCAGACAGGGCCTGTGGAAAATGTGGAGCCTCCTGCTTACACTGGGTCCAGACCCTTGCCTACATAGACAAGACCAGCACAGGGACAGGACTTGTGAAGAGTTTGGAGACACAAGCTTGCAGGGGAAAAGGCACCAGTGGAACTCTGTGCCTGCACTGATAGAGAGAGCAAATAAGAATGCCTGAGACACGCTCAAAAATCTAATATAGTGAGCTGATATTTAAAAGCTGAAAATATCCACGCAGATACAAAAGGACTGCAGAGGCCAACTCGGCTCTGTACTTACATACTTGCAGAGTTTTTGTTTCTTTTTGTTGTTGTTGTTCTTTTTTTGTTTTTACTCTGTTTTTGTTTTGTATTGCTTTGTTTGGATGATTGGCTGCTTAGTTATTTTTTGCTCAGTTTATTGACTCTCTTCCTTATCCCAATTACAAGCTGCCCTCCCTCTCTCTTATCTATATTTGTCTCCTCAACACTTCTTTCTCTTTCCTTTTTTCTTTTTCCTTGTCTCATATCAAGACCATTTCATACCACTACACTTAAATACTCAACATTGAATACCAGAATCCCCCAACATATTCACTATCCCTAATCTTTACCATATATCACCTCAACACACTCAAACTTTTATTCCACTGGATCATAACCTCAGTTTCAAAATAAAGAATAAAAAATAGGGCTGGGGGTATAGCTTGGAGGTAGAATGTCCCTGAGTTCAATCCCCAGTACTGAAAAAAAGAAAAGAAAATCCACAATGTAATACTGTTACCATTCAGAATATTTTTAGACTGCTTAATATTTTTTACTTTTAAAAGCACCCCACAAGCCGGGCGTGGTGGCGCACGCTTGTAATCCCAGCATTCGGGAGGCTGAGACCGGAGGATCCGGGTTCGCGGCCAGTCTCAGCTACTTAGTGAGGCACTCACAACTTAGTGAGACCCTGTTTCAAAATAAAGAATAAAAATAGGGCTGGGGGTGTAGCTCGGAGGTAGAATGCCCCTGAGTTCAATTCCCAGTACCGCAAAAAAAAAAAAAAAAAAGCACCCCACAAAGCTGGGCGTGGTGACACACACTTGTAATCCCAGCACTTAGGAGGCTGAGACAGGAGGATCTGGGTTCACAGCTAGCCTCAGCTACTTAGTGAGGCCCTCTGCAACCTAGTGAAACCCTGTTTCAAAATAAAGAATAAAAAATAGGGCTGGGGTGTGGCTTGGAGGTAGAATGCCCCTGGGTTCCATCCCTAGTACCACAAAAAATTAAAAAAAAAAAATAAAATAAAAGAACCCCACAGATGCTGGGTGTGGTGACACACGCTTGTAATCCCAGTACTTGGGAGGCTGAGACAGGAGGATCACAGGTTCATGGCCAACCTCAACTACTTAGTGAGGCCCTCCGAAACTTAGTGAGATCCTGATTTTATGCCCTGTAGCTGTAGCACCCTCAGATATACTCTTCCTGTTCTTGCTCATAAAGGTTATCCAGGTTCTACAACTTCTTTTGTGTATGATTTGTCTCCTCCCTCAATAGGCGAAACATTTTGTCAAGTCATCCCATGTTGAAATTTGACCACAATTATTGTTCTGGTTGCCAGGAGAGGACAGAATCTGAGAATAGCAAGCATTATCTTGGACTCATTCAAGGATTTTTGGTGATCTTCAGTCAAGGAGATACTGATGTTTTCTAAAAGGGGAATTATAACACTTCTGCAGGCCCTAAAGATTCAGAAGAATCTTGGGGTTCAAGTGTCACAAATGTTTCTACATAGTAATCCTATCCCTATAACAATATCAAGGTCTTATACTGTCTTTATTGGAGCCTCCATGTGTTTCATTTATGGTTTGCTGCTGGGCATGGGTTTTAGCCCAAGTCAGTGCTTTGGCCACAGAAGATAAGGGCATGCTTAACTTTCCTGTCAGGGAGAGTTTCAAAATAAAAAAAAAACAAAAACTGATGGGGGTGTAGCTTGGAGGCAGAATGGCCCTGAGTTCAATCCCCAGTACCAAAAAAATAAAAGAATGATTTAGATAGCCAGAAGGAGTGGAGGGAAAAGAGGAAATGTGAGAATTAAAGACACTTCCACGGAAACATCCTCCTTTTTTCTCTGCTGTCCTTGTTACCTTCCTTTCTCACTGTCTTTGTTCTTCTCTGACTCTTCTCTCTTCCTCTTTCCTCCTTTCCTTTCTCCTTCCCTTCTTTCCTTCTTTCTTTTCTTCTAACAGACAAGTCTAATTTTTTTTGTGTGTGTGTGGTACTGGAGATTGAATCCAGGGGCATTCTACCTCCAAGCTACACTTCCAGCCCTATTTTTTATTCTGTATTTTGAAACAGGGTCTCACTAAGTTGCAGAGGGCCTCACTAAGTAGCTGAAGCTGGCCAGGAACCTCTGATCCTACTATCTCAGCCTCCCAAGTACTGGGATTACATGCATGCACTACCACGCCTGGCTCAGACAAATCTAATTCTTATTTGCTTTTGCATATGCAGGTATCCAGTATATATGGCAAATGATTCCTCAAGAATTTTGAGACTCTCCTTTATAGGGAAGCTAAGAGAATTTCGTTTTTCAAAATTTATATGACTTGCTGGTAGCCTCAAAAACTAAAGAACAGCCGGGCGTGGTGGCGCACGCTTGTAATCCCAGCATTCGGGAGGCTGAGACCGGAGGATCCGGGTTCGCGGCCAGCCTCAGCTACCTAGTGAGGCACTCCGCAACTTAGTGAGACTCAGTTTCAAAATAAAGAATAAAAAATAGGGCTGGGGGTGTAGCTCGGAGGTAGAATACCCCTGAGTTCAATACCCAGTACCGCAAAAAAAAAAAAAAAAAAAAAAACAAAAAAAACAAAAAAAACTAAAGAACAATGAAAAAATGACATTTTGGCTTTGTGACAACTGTTTGCTTCATAAAGGCATAAGGCCTCTGGAGAAGTTCCCAGAGGGGGGCCAAGTGGAGTACTTGGCATGTGTGACAAAAAAGAATGTCAGCAAACACCAGTCAGAGACATAGATATACACGCAGATACACATTCAAGGGAGAATCTGGACTGTCTCAAGGGAGAGACATTTTGCAGGAAGAGGGAGGGAGAGTAAAGCAAGGAACATACATTCAAGGAAAAATGAGGGCCATCTTCAGAGGGAGAGACAGAAACCCATTGGTTTGAGCCATTAATATTTATAGAGAGACAGTGGCTAGGGACTGGACTAGAGTAGGAGTTAGGGCGGAGTTACACAATTTCTCACTAGTTTTTCTAGGGCAAGTGCACTGCCTTCACATTGCTTTTGTAGGCAAGGGCTTGGGTTAAGGGTGTGGGCCTAGGGCATTGGTCAAGGGTGTGGGACTAGGAAGTGGGCTGGGCTGCTCTCCAGTTGTTTGGTTTGCATTTCAAAGGTTCTTGGATGTTTTCTTTTTTCTTTCTTTTTTCTTTTTTTTTTTTTTTTTGGTGTACTAGGGATTGAACCCAGAGGCATTCTACCTCTGAGCTACACCCCCAGCCCTATTTTTAGTCTTTATTTTGAAACAGGGTCTCACTAAGTTGGAAAGGGCCTCACTAAGTTGCTGAGGTTGGCTGTGAACCTGTGATCCTTCTGTTTCAGCCTCCCAAGTACTGGGATTACAAGCGTGGACCACCCCACTTGGCTTCTTGGCTTCGGTGTTTTCTTCATTGAGATTTAGTTGTGTGTGTGTGTGTGTGTGTGTGTGTGTGTGTGTGTGTGTGTATGTGTGTGTGTGGTACTGGGGATTGAACCCTGGGGTATTGTACCTCTAAGCTACACCTCCAACCCTATTTCATTTTTTATTTTGAAACAGCCTCACTAAGTTGCTGAGGCTGGCTGCAAACCTGTGATCCACCACGTACTGGGATTCCAAGAGAGTGCTACCACACCCAGCTGAGATTCAGTTCTTTTGAGACTCAGTATATCTTTCTTTTTTCTGTATCTCTAAATTCCTATCTCATCCTCACTAGAAAAATGGCATTACTCTTTTCCAAAGTAACATATTTAGAGCATCTGTTGTTGGCTTTAGGCAACAGAATGTTAGTCTAGGAATCATCCTATCTTGCAGATCAAATGGCCTAATTAAAAAAATACAGTGCTGAGGTCTGTATGTTTGCATCCCACCCTCAAATTCATGTGTTGAATCCTAATCTCCAATGTGATGACCTTACAAGAGGGGGGAGATAATTAAGGTCATGATGGTAAAGCCATTATAAAAGAGGTCCCAGAAGGTTGCTGGCCCTTTTACCAGGTAAGGATGCAATAAGGTACTGTGGATGAAGAAGAAAGCCCTCACCAGACACTAAATCCCCAGCACCACACACACACACACACACACACACACACACACAAAAGAATTGGATCATGAGGGTTTGGACCTCATCTGTGTATTAACCTATTAATAGATTCATCAGTTGAACAGACAATCGATTGTCTGAAACCATGAGCCAAAAGAAAACTTTCCTTGTTTTAAGTTGTTTTTCTCAGGTAGTTTATTAGAGCTGGGGCTGTATCTCAATGATAAAGAACTTGTCAGGCATGTGTTAGGCCCTGGGATCATTCCCTAGCACTGGAAAGGACTTTTATGTTTTTTTTCAGGTATTTTGTCACAGTGATAAAAAGCTTCCTAACACAAGGTATAAAATAATAAATGGTCATAGCCTAGTCAAATTGGAGTATAGGAATTATTGCTATACTCCAGTCCCACTTTTCTTGGTTAGTGTTGTGTTATTAACAAAATCTGAGCAAAAGAGAAATTTTATACTCACTACATCTATGTCTATCAAAAATATAAAATTATTCAGAATATATTAAAGAGACATGTTATTTGTTAGTATAGGTTTTCTTTTCTTTTGCAGTACTGGGAATTGAACTCATAGTTTCACACATACTAGACAAGTGCTCTACCTCTGAGCTACTTCTGAAACACTTTTTATTTTATTTTGAGGCAGGGACTCATTAAGTTGCCCAGGCTGGCCTCAAATTTGCAGTCTTTCTGTCCCAGCCTCTTGAGTAGCTGGAATTGTTGATGTATACTAGCATGGCCATCTTCTTTATGTTTGTGGTGCTGGGAATCAAACTTGGGGCCTTGCATGCTAAGTAAGTACTCTATAACTGAGTCACACCCCTATTCTTTAGCAAAATTCTTTTTAGGCCACTTCCAAAGTAAGCACAGGGAGATCTCCTTAACCCGCTTTACCAGAAATCTGGCAGCAGTTGTATTTCAAAGAAATAATGCTTGCAAAAGGTACAATCACAGTGTACTGCACAGGAAGATGAAAAGGGAGAGGAAGTGGGATGGGAACTGGGGGAGGGCTGAATGAGTGCTTTGTGCATGTATTCCTTTATCACCTTGAACTTTATCATGATGTACAATTACAATGCACCAATTTAAAAAAAAGGTGTATCTGTCAGCATTCTTTCACTATAATCTAAAAGACTGACCACATGATTTACAGAAGATTTATTTTCTTATGGTTTTGGGCTCAGTCCATGTGAGGCTGGGGGCTGCATATCTCAGGGCATGGTGGTGGGAGGCAGAGGGAAAGCATATGGACTGTGCTTCTCACATCACGGAGGCTGGAAGCAAGAGAGAATAAGCCAGGGGAGGAGGAACCATATATACAATTTCCAAGGCCACACCCCCAGGGACTACCTCCTCCAGTCATACCCTATCGGACTACCCAGGTAAATCCATAGCTGGGTGTGGTGGTACATGCTTATAATCCCAGCATTTGGGACGCTGAGACCAGAGGATCTGGGTTTGCAGCCAACCTCAGCTACCTAGTGAGGCCGTCTGCAACTTAGTGAGACCCTGTTTCAAAATAAAGAATAAAAAATAGGGCTGGGGTTATAGCTCAGAGGTAGAATGCCCCTGAGTTCAATCCCCAGTACCACACACACACAAAATAAATAAATAAATAAATAAATAAATAAATAAATAAATAAATAAAAATAAATCCATTACAATGGATTTATCCATTGACAGGATTACAATCCTCATGACTCAATTATACCAACCCTGAATATTAATAAATGAGCTCTTTAGGGAACATTTTATACCTAACTATAACAAATGGTAAGAGTTTTTCCCAGTTATGGTATTTATGTCATCTAGATGGTTTGAAGTCTTTTGCTCCTCAAAAGCTGATGTTCAGTTAAGCAAGATGAATAAGCTCTACAGATCTGTGGTACACTATTCTACCTAGAGTCAATAATATTGTATTGTACATTCATAATTTGTTAAGAGGGTAGACTCTTTCCAAGTTCTTACTACGTTTGAATGATAATAAGAAAAAAAAGGTGGTGTTCAGGCACTGATAAAGGCTCTCTTGCTACACACAATTCACACTTTTGGGATACCAGAGCACACTGACTAAGATAGAGGAAGCCATTTTATTTCATAATCTACTTTCTGTCTCTATGGATTTTACTGTTCTGGACATTTAAAAAAATGGATTCATACAGCATGTGATCTTTTATGTCTGCCTTCTGTATCTTCACATAATGTTTTCAAGGCTTTCATGATGTAGTATGTTTCATTACTTCATACTTCTTTTTTTTTTTTGCGGTACTGGGGATTAAACTCAGGGGCATTCTACCTCCGAGCTACGCCCCCCAGCCCTATTTTTTATTCTTTATTTTGAAACCGAGTCTCACTTAGTTGCAGAGTGCCTCACTAGGTAGCTGAGGCTGGCCGCGAACCTGGATCCTTCGGTCTCAGCCTCCCGAATTCTGGGATTACAAGCATGTGCCACCACGCCCGGCTTACTTCATACTTCTTATGACTAAATAATATTCCATTGCAACACAGATATTTGAGTTGTTCTCACTTTTTGGCTATTTTTTTTTTTTTTTTGCGGTACTAGGGATTGAACTCAGGGGCGTTCTACCTTCGAGCTATACCCCCAGCCCTATTTTTTATTCTTTATATTGAAACAGGGTCTCACTAAGTTGCGGAGTGCCTCACTAGGTAGCTGAGGCTGGCTGCGAACCTGGATCCTCCGGTCTCAGCCTCCCAAATGCTGGGATTACAAGTGTGCTCCACCACGCCCGGCTACTTTTTGGCTATTATGAATAATACTACTATGAACATTAATATACAGGTTTTTGTGCAGTCGTATGTTTTTATTTCTCTTGGGTCATCCTAGGGATAGAATTTCTGAGTCATATGGTAATTCAATACTTAATCTTTTGAGGAAATGCCAGTGATCTAGTTCAATCATATTCATTTAACAGATGAGGAGACTAGGACAAAGAGGTGAAATAATAGATTTAAATTTGAGTGAATTTGATGCACTATTTTGCTGAAATTTTATTTCATTTAAAAGCAACATTTCTTTAAAGTTGCAACTTGCTTTGTTGGGAGTTATATCCCTTAACAGACAGGGGGAAGTCATAGAAGGAACTACTTCTTTAGTCTCAACACTTACAATTTATTCAATACTGACATAGAGTGGAACTGTGAAGTGGCAGGAGCCTTGGGGAAAACAACCATGTCTTAGAGCTCATGATAGGGAAGAAACACTGGATAAAGTGGTGTGCTTCAACTTTAGGAAAAGAGTTAAGTAAAAAATATGCAAAAATATTGCCTAGGTCTTGACCATGTATTTTAAAAGGGAGAATGGCTTGGGGGGGATGATAGGGTCTCAAAAACTATAATTTGTTCGAGATAATCAAACTATCAATTACCTATTATGTGCTATAATAAACTCTAGGGATACAAAGGTGACCAAGCAGGATACGGTTCTTTCCTTCTTTGTCATTTCATACATAGTAATACTCAAAAACTACTTGTTGAAAGCATAATTGATTCCCATTGAAGTATACCTCTCTCTATTTTTTCCCTGCAGTACTGGGGATTGGACCCAGAGTCATTGTACTTCCTATCTAACACTCCCAGCCCAATTTTATTTCTTATTTGGAAATGGGGTCTCACTAGGTTGCAGAAGACCTCACTAAGTTACTGAGCCTGGCTTTGAACCTGTGATCCTCCTGTCTCAGCCTCCCAACTACTAGGATTACAGGTGTGCACCACCACGTCCAGCTCACTTTTTTAATATTATCAGTTTCATGAGGATTGGAAATAAGTGTATCTTCAGTGTCTAGAAATGCATTGTTCAACATAATGGCCACATATGATTACTGAGCATGTGAAATGTAGATTGTTTAAAGTGAGATGTATTCCTTTTTTTTTTTTTTTGCGGTACTGGGGATTGAACTCAGGGGCATTCTACCTCCGAGCTATACCCCCAGCCCTATTTTTTATTCTTTATTTTGAAACCGGGTCTCACTTAAAGTGAGATGTATTCTAAGCAAAAAAATGCACACTGAATTCCAAAGACTTAGGAAAACAAAGTATGCAGAATATTTCAATAGTTTTTCTATTGATTATATGCTGCTATGCTTTGCATGACCCCTCCAAAACTCAGGTTGAAATTTAATTTCCACCATAATGGTACTGAGAGGTGAACCCTTTAAGAGGTTATGAGATCTTATGGGCTCTGTCCTCGTGAAAGAATTGATATCATTATGGTGAGGATGGGTATTTATCATGGGAGTAGGCTTCTAATAAAAGGATAAGTTCTACCTCCAGCCTTCCTTTGTGTCTTGCATTGCTCACTTGCCCTTCTGCCAATGCCAGATGATGGTGCTATGCCAGTATATTTTGGTTCTTTTTTTTTTTGAGGTACTGGGGACTGAACTCAGGGGCATTCTACCTCTGAGCTACAACCCCAGTCCTATTTTTATTCTTTATTTTGAAACAGGGTCTCGCTAAGTTGTGGAGGGCCTCACTAAGTACCTGAGGCTGGCTGCGAACCTGCGATCCTCCTGTCTCAGTCTCCCAAGTACTGGGATTACAAGCATGCGCCATCACTCCTGGCTTTATATTTTGGTTCTTGAATGTCTCTCAAATGCCCAAGTGTTAAAGATTTGGTACTCGGTGTGGCAGTATTGGGAAGTGGTGGAACCTTTAGGAAGTTGGGCCTGGTCTGACATTCTTAGGTGGTTGGGTAGTGCTATTGAAGAGGATAGTGAAAACCTGGTCCCTTACCCTCTGTTTCTTTTGTTTCCTGGACATGAAGTGAATGGTTTTCCTCCACTATAGGTTTCTGTCATGCTGCCCCAAAGCAACAGGGTCAATTGATCACAGACTTGAATCTCCAAAATTGCAAGTTAAAATATACCTTTTGTCATTATAAATTGATTATCTCAGGCATTTTGTTATAAGACGGTAAGTTGACTAGTACATGTGCTCTTGGACTCCCCAGCCTCCAGAATCATAAGCTGAATAAACTTCCATACAGCCTATTTTCCCAGTCTTGGTAGGCTGAGATAGGAGGATAGCAGGTTCACAGCCAGCCTCAGCTATTTAGTGAGGCCCTCCACAACTTAGTGAGACCCTGTTTCAAAATGAATAAAAAAATAGGGCTGAGGGTGTAGCTAGGAGGTAGAATGCCCCTGGTTCAATCCCTACAATAATAATAATAATAATAATGATAATGATAATAATAATAATAAGCGTCTTTTTTTCTTTGTGGCACTAGGAATTGAACCCTGAGGCATTCTACATCCAAGCCACACTCCAACCCAATTTTATTTCTTATTTGGAAACAGGGTCTCACTAAGTTGCTCAGAACCTTGCAAAGTTGCCGTGACTGGCTTTGAACCTGCAGTCCTCCTATCTCAGCCTCCCAAGTACTGGGATTACAAGTGTGTGCTACCACGCCCGGGTAACTTCTATCCTTTATAATTAAGCCAGCCTGTGGTATTCTATTTCAGCAGCAGAAAATAGACTAAGACATGTTGGAAAGATATTTTGAATTATATGGTCAAATCAGTTATTAAAATGAATTTCCCTTGTTTCTTATTTGCTTTTTAATGTAATTGTTACAAATTTTTAAAGTAAGTCAGGCAAAATGGTGCACTCCTATAATCTCCAAAATTGGGAGACTGAGACAGGAAGATTGCAGGTTCAAGGGGAACCTCAGCAACTTATTGAGGGCCTCAGCAACCTAGCAAAAACATGTTTCAAAAAACAAAAACATAAAAAGGGCTGGAGGTGTAGCTCGGAGGTATAATGCCCTTGGGTTCTATTCCCAGTATCATACACAAATATATTATGTATTTGACTCATGTTTTATTTCTACTAGACAGTGCCAGTCTAGAACTATGCATTGCACAATAAAAATGGCATTACACAGGGAAGTCTCCATTGAACTCACATTTCAGGATACTTAAGACAATAGAAGAAAGGGTATCTAATCAAAGAAAGATGTGAGCCAGGAGGGGCAGCACACACCTATAATCCCAATACTTGGGAGGCTGAGACAGGAGGATCACAGATTTGAGGTGAGCCTTAGCAACTTTGTGAGAATCTGTTTCAAAATAAAAATAAATAAATAAAAAGACCTTGGGTATATAGGTTAGTAGTAGAAAGGCCATGGATTCAATCCCCAGTTCCATACACACAAAACAAGAGGGATGTGAAGCCCACATTGGGTATTTATTTCCTAGAAATGGGAACTTATATTCACACAAAAACCTGTGCATGAATGTTCATATCTGCTCATTCATTATAGTTCAAATCTGGAAATAACCCATGCATCCTTCCATGAGTGACTAGTTAAGTCAACTGTGATATATCCATGCCATGGAATATTATATACTAATACAAATAATGACTATTGATGAACATATTTTCAACAATGCTGTGACCTACTCACTATCCAGTTAATGAACTTCCTATCCACTTAGCCTTCCAGAGTCATCTCATTTTGCTTGCAACTAAAAAAAACTGATTGAACCAGGCATGGTGGCACAAACCTGTAAATCCAGTATTTGGGAGGCAGAGACAAGAGGATCCCTCAGGTTCAAGGCCAACCTTAGCAACTTAGTGAGACACTATTTCAAATAAAAAAAAAATAGGGCTGGGGGTGTAGCTCAGAGATAGAATGCCTCTGTGTTCATTCCCCAGTACCACACACACACACACACACACACACACACACAAAGTAAGAAAAAGAAAAAAGAAAGGAAACGAGAAAGCTAATTGATATAAAGAAAAATAATCACAAAAGGAAACAATGAAATATGTAAAATAGAGGTGAGAAAATGCCTTACGAAGGTTGACCATTGTCTAAATAACAAAAAACAAATAAAGATACCATGGATAAAATGCAATGATAAGCAAAACCATAGAAGCATGGAAAAGGACATGAATAGGCAAATCAAGGGGAAACCAAAATGACATGAAGTGCATGAAGAAATGTTCTACTTCACAAGTGAGTAGATAAATGCAGATGTAAACAACAATGAGAGAATTTTAAGCCGGGCGTGGTGGCGCACGCTTGTAATCCCAGCATTCGGGAGGCTGAGACCGGAGGATCCGGGTTCGCGGCCAGCCTCAGCTACCTAGTGAGGCACTCCACAACTTAGTGAGACTCGGTTTCAAAATAAGGAATAAAAAATAGGGCTGGGGGTATAGGTTGGAGGTAGAATGCCCCTGAGTTCAACTCCCAGTACTGCAAAAAAAAAATTAAAAAAAAAAACAAAAACAATGAGAGAATTTTAGACCCACACACTGTCAAAATTAGCAAGTTGGATAGCCAACTGGTTATAAAAATATGGGAGAATGAGAGCAAACCCTGTAGTCTCTTGATGGGAGATTAAACTTGTGCAACTCTTCTGAAGCACAGTATAACAGTACTCAATGAAATTAAGAATAATTTCCAGTGATTGGCATGGGATTACAGGTGTGTGCTGCCACACCTAGCTCAAAATGCTCATATCTTGATGGGGTTATGGGTTACCTGAAGATTGCATTTGTGAAGACTGGTCAAGGTGTATTTTCAGATCTGTGAATTTCACCATAAGTAAATTACATCTCATTTTCTAAACACAAATACAAAAAGATAAAATTCATCTTCACAATAATGCTGTAAAGGAAGAGGGAAAGAATGGGCTAAAGAGAGTGCATGAACATGAATGCTCCAAGAATGTGTTCTAGTTTTCCTGTTATCTTTGTTGTCATTCATCTCATTCCTTTCCTCTGCCTGGCTCATTTTATGCAAGCTTCCCCTTGAATGTTACCATCCATCATCATTTTATCCCTAGCCTATTTTCACCAATATTGTTTTTTTTTTTTTTTTTTTGCGGTACTGGGGATTGAACTCAGGGGCGTTCTACCTCCGAGCTATACCCCCAGCCCTATTTTTTGTTTTTGGGTTTTTTTTTTAATTTTTTATTCTTTATTTTGAAACCGAGTCTCACTAAGTTGCGGAGTGCCTCACTAGGTAGCTGAGGCTGGCCTCGAACCCGAATCCTCCGGTCTCAGCCTCCCGAATGCTGGGATTACAAGCGTGCGCCACCATGCCCGACTCCCCAGCCCTATTTTTTATTCTTTATTTTGAAACTGACTCTCACTAAGTTGCGGAGTGCCTCACTAGGTAGCTGAGGCTGGCCGCGAACCCGGATCCTCCGGTCTCAGCCTCCAGAATGCTGGGATTACAAGCATGTGCCACCACGCCCGGCTACCAATATTATTTAAAATGTGGTAAACACACCACTTATGTCATAGGGCTATTGAGGTGATTCCAGGAGATAATGGTTGGAAAGTGCTTATAACAGTGCCTATAACAAAGTTAGTACTTCCAGAGAATTTTGTACTATTTTTATTATTATTACTATGTTTTTGTGGTGCTAGGGATTGAACCTGGGGGCATTCTACCTCTGACCTATACCCCCAGCCCTATTTTACTTTTTATCTGAAAACAGAATCTCCCTAAGTTGCTGAGAGTTTCACTAAATTGTTGAGGCTGACTTTGAAACAGGGATCCTTCTGTCTCAGCCTCCCAGGTACTGGTATTGTAGTGGGATAACATGGTCCCACTCGTGGGTCCCTGGCCTTCGTGATAAAAAGAATTTTAACACGTGCCAGTCAGGAACAAAGGCAGGTATTTATTCAGGAAAATAAGGGACTCGGGAAAACAGGTAAGCGGAGATCTTCTGAGCATGAGGGCAAGAGAGCCAGTCCTTGCCTCCTTAGTCCTTATATGAGAAGGGGTTGGCACAGAAGAAGTCTGGACCTCCTCCTCACAGGTATAGGTGGGCCTTCCAAGAAGGGTGGACACAGAAAAAGTTGGATCCTCCTCCTTCTCAGGTTTCAAGTGGTCGCTGGCTGAGATCTGACCTTTGTCCTGAATCTCTGGTGGGGGCTGGGATTCAGGGGATTAAAAAGGTGTGGCCCACTTTCTCCTAAGAGTTTGGGCACACACTATAGGGTGGAGTTAATTTAGAACTCTTCAGATTTTTTTTTTTTTTTTTTTTGTGGTACTGGGGATTGAACTCAGGGGCATTCTACCTCCGAGCTATACCCCCAGCCCTATTTTTTATTCTTTATTTTGAAACCGAGTCTCACTAAGTTGCGGAGTGCCTCACTAGGTAGCTGAGGCTGGCCGCGAACCCGGATCCTCCGGTCTCAGCCTCCCAAATGCTGGGATTACAAG
>PVLC010035682.1:0-16195 GCA_004027655.1 Graphiurus murinus | reverse complement strand
AAAAAATAGGGCTGGGGGTATAACTCGGAGGTAGAATGCCCCTGAGTTCAATCCCCAGTACTGCAAAAAAAAAAAAAAAAAAAAGTTTTAAAAAAATTTAGTCTTGTCAGCCGGGCGTAGTGGCGCATGCTTGTAATCCCAGCATTCGGAAGGCTGAACCTGAGATCCAGGTTCACGGCCAGCCTCAGCTACCTAGTGAGGCACTCCGCAACTTAGTGAGACTCGGTTTCAAAAATAAAGAATAAAAAATAGGGCTGGGGGTATAGCTCAGAGGTAGAATACCCCTGACTTCAATCCCCAGTACCGCAAAAAAAAAAAAAAAAAAATAGTCTTGTCAAGCCGGGAGTGGTGGCGCACACTTGTAATCCCAGCATTTGGGAGGCTGAGACCGGAGGATCTGGGTTCGTGGCCAGCCTCAGCTACTTAGTGAGGCACTCCGCAACTTAGTGAGACCCTGTTTCAAAAAATAAAGAATAAACAAAATAGGGCTGGGGGTGTAGCTCGGAGGTAGAATGCCCCCGGTGTTCAATCCCCAGTATTGCAAAAAAAAGAATTAAATTTAGTCTTGTCTATTCTTTTTGCATTAAAAATTAGTGAAACTAAATGTAGTTTACTCTAAATAGTGTTTTGATTAGTAACTTAAAAAATGACTTAAAAATATTAATGGACACAAATAAAATTCTAGCTGGGTGTGGTGGCATACGCTTTAAATCCCAGTACTTGGGAGGCTGAGACAAGAGGATTGCAGGTTCGTGGCCAGCCTCAGGTATGTAGTAAGACCCTCCACAACTTAGTGAGACCCTGTTTCATAATAAAGAATAAAATATAGGACTGGAGGTATAGTATAGCTCAGAGGTAGAATGGCCCTGGGCTCAATCCCCAATACCGCAAAAAAAAAAAAAAAGAATATGACACTCAAAATTCTGCTAATTCCAGCTATTTAGGAGGCTAAGACACGGGAACATCTCAAGTTTGAGGCCAGCCTCAGCAATTTACCAAGTTCCTGTCTCATAATAAAATTTAAAAAGGGCTGAGGATGTAGCTCAGAGGCAGAAAGCTTGTGGGTCAATCCCCAATACAACTAACTAACTAACTAACTAAATAAATAAATAAATAAATTTGTGTAGCTTATTGATATTTCAAATGTGTGAATGTTATATGTTTTCATTATCATACTTTATTTTATTTTATTTATTTATTTATTTATTTTTTGTGGTACTGGGGATTGAACCCAGGGACATTCGACCTCAGAGCTCCAGCCCCAGTCCTATTTTTATTCTTTATTTTGAAACAGGGTCTCACTAAGTTGCGGAGGGCCTCACTAAGTAGGTGAGGCTGGCCGTGAACCCAGATCCTCTGGTCTCAGCCTCCCAAGTACTGGGATTACAAGCGTGCGCCACTACGCCCAGCTTTGTCATACTTTATTAAGGGATGAAAATAAATAAAATATTGCTATATAGTTATTATTATTTATGGTACTTGGGATTGAACCCAGGGACATTCTGCCTCTGAGCTACACCCCTAGCCCTATTTTAATTTTTATTTGGAAACAGGATCTCACTAAATTGCTAAGGCTGGCTGCAAACCTGTGATCCTCCTGTCTCAGCCTCCCAAGTACTGGGATTAATGGTATGTACCACCATGCTACTATGCCCAGCTATATAGTTAATTTAACAAGTATTTCTTGAGCTCCAATCATGTGCCAGACACTGGATTTATAGTAGTGTACAAAATGAACAAGTTTCCTTCCCTCTTGGGATTTATACTTTAATTGGCAGAGACAGATCACCAGCTGATAATAGCGCAAATAAATAGATAAGAACAACCAGATGTGTTCTATGAAAGGAGAAAGAAGGAGAGCACTAAATAGAGATTCCAGAGGAACTTTGAAGGAAGAGGAATTTACCAGCCAAGAGTTCCAGGCAGAAGGAACAATCAGTAGAGAGGCTCTGAAGCAGGCGGAGCATGCTTTTGAGATAATGATAGAATGTATGGCAAAGTGGTTCAGTACAGCACTGGTAGCCGGAGACTAGAGAATGGTACCCAGAATAAGGATTTCAGTCATTAAAATGTGATTAATGTCACTAGGTAAAACCTTACGAAATTGGCCAGGCATGGTGGCACACGCCTCTAATCCCAGGATTTGGAAGGCTGAGACAGGAGGAATGCAGGTTGGAGACAAGCCTTAGGAACTTAGCAAGGTCTTCAACAGCTTAGTTTCAAAATAAAAAAATAAATAAATAAAAAGGCCTGGGGGTGTAACTAGAAGATAGAGTGTCCCTGGGTTCAATCCCTAATACCACAAAAACAAAACAAACTAAAAAACAACCAAAAAAAGTTCAAAATCTGAATGCTCACCAGTAGGGGCTAGTGAAATTAATAACATTGTAAATATGTAAAGGAATACTATAGTTATAAAAAGTGAATGAGGAAACTTACTATTCAAAAAAAAAAAAAAAAAGCAAAACACTTGAATTTTTTTTTTTTTTCCAGAGACAAAGACAGAGGTTTATGTAGGAAAAGTAGGAGATACATGTTCACAGGAGAACATGGGCCGTCTCAAGAGGGAGCGAGTGGGGGTCTCACAATTCTTTTTTAGGAGACCCATGAGAGGGTGGGTGGGGGCACACAGCAAGGGTGGAGGTCCGTCTGAACTTCCTCAATCCTCAGGTTCCTGACATTGATCAGTGGGTGGTAGCTGGATTGCACCTGAGCTTGACCTTCCATATGAATCCTTTGTTTACTAAAGCATCTCAGCAGTCTCAGATAGGGAGGGGGCCATTATGATTGAGGATATGGGCCTATTGAGGCTTCTGCCTAAGAGAACAGACCCTGTAAGGATTATGAAGTTTCTAGATTTTAAAACTATATTTTCCCTTTCCTTCTCAGTTTGTTTCCTTTCTACCTAATATTTCCCCACCCCACAGGCTTTAATCCCTTAGTCTTAAGGGTTGATGAAGGACGGAAGTCTGTCTTCTATAGCTTCTTCAAAGCTAACAGAGGGCAAAGGCCCTGTCTAGCCAGGAACCAGAAGTCTCATCCTAACTGACCTAAAGAGACAGAAACTGGCCTCAGTCTTAAGCTAGGTCACGTCAGAAGCTAACATCACTGAAGGACACAGCCCCAGGAACATGAGGATCAGTAGGTGGTCTTTTCCTATGTGCCTGAAGTTTTTTGTTGTGTCCATTGTGCCAAGCCAAATCAGAGCTGCTGAGTTGATGTTCATAAGCCTGGTTATTTGGGTTATTTGGTTAACAGCCATTCATCTGCTTTTTGATTGTATGGCACTCACAGTGGGCATCTACATGAAAAATTGATGTTAGTGCATTGTACATTCACTCAGATATTTCTTTACCCTGGATCATCCACTGGTTAGCATTTCAAACTAGAAGCCAGGTAGCCAACCTATTTGGTTATATATGACGTTGTGAAAAGTCCTCAAGGCATAAAGCCTAAGACACAGCATACAATTTAGCATATTGGCTACTATAACCCTGTGTATTAGTACTAATAATTTGCTTACCATAAAGATTATATTCTACTGCTATCTATCTTTTGTTTTCACATATTTGGCAGAGCCATCTATAAACTAAGCATCCTTTAGGTTTAAGGTTATTGTATCCTTTTCCCCACTTTAGGGGAGGCCCCACTAGCTCTTTTTTTGTGTGTGTGGTACTGGGGATTGAACTCGGGGGCATTCTACCTCCAAGCTATGCCCCCAGCCCTATTTTTTATTCTTTATTTTGAAACCGAGTCTCACTAAATTGCGGAGTGCCTCACTAGGTAGCTGAGGCTGGCCTCGAACCCGGATCCTCCGGTCTCAGCCTCCCGAATGCTGGGATTACAAGTGTGCGCCACCACGCCTGGCTCTCCCACTAGCTCTTTAAATATCTTTAAAGTTCCTGGTTTAGCAAAGAAATTCCTATCATGAAAAAGGAAGAAGTTCCACAAGAGTAGAAAGAAGCAAGATTCCTGGTTTATAGTACATAGGAGAACTTCAACAGGTTTTTGTTTTTTTAACTTTGAGCAGGACTCTTGTAATCCCAGTTCTTGGGAGGCTAAGACAAGAGGATCACAGGTTCAAAGCCAGTCTCTGTGACTTAGTGAGGCTCTCAGCAACCTAGTGAGATGCTGAGGGTGTAGCTTGGAGGTGGAATGCCTCCGGGTTTAATCACCAGTACCAAAAAAAAAAAAAAGACAAAGAGCTTGTGGTGTAGCTCAGTGGTAAAACACACCTGGGTTCAATCCCTAGTACTGAAAAAAACTTAGTGTATAGAATACTAAAGGAAATAATGCCAGAAAGTTATTGTGGTTGCTTCTAATAGGTAGGATTGTGGCTATTTGTGTTTTTTTTTTTGTTGTTGTTTTTTTAATTTTAGTTTTCTTCCTTTCCTTTCCTTCCCCTTCCCTCTCCTCCTTTCCCTTCCCCCCTCCCTCTCCTCCTTTCCCCCTTTCCCCTTCCCTTTCCCTTTCCTTCCCTTCCCTTTCTTTCTTGAACCCAGAGGCATTGTACCTTTGAGCTACACTCCTAGTCCAATCTTATTTCTTATTTGGAAACAGGGTCTCGCTAGGTTGATGAGTCTCACTACTTGCTGAGGCTGTCCGCCAACTTGTAGTCTCAAGTACTTGGGAATACAGGCGTATGCCACCATGCCTGGCATCCCCAACCCTTTTTTATTTTTTAGTTTTAAACAGGGTCTTGCTAGGTTGCTGAGAGTGTTGCTAAGTTGCTGAAGCTGTCCTTGAACCTGCAATCCTTTTGTACTAGGATTGCAGGTGTGTGCCACAGGCCCGGCTTTGTTTTGTTTTTGATGCTGAGCGTCCAGCTCAGGCCTTGGCTCACCTTAAGCATACCCTGTCCCACTGAGCCACCCTCCCACTATGACTGATGATTGTTTTCCATTTTATTGTTTTTATTTTGTTTTGAGATGCTGGGGATCAAATCCAGGGCCTTTTATGTGCTAGGCAAGCGCTCTAGCACTGAGTGTAGTTTGTGTATTTTATAAATCTTGCTCTGTGTATTTTATAAACTTTGAATCACGAGTGTATATTTAAAATTAGTAACATCTGCCATTTAAATACTCAACCTTTGCTGAAAATATAATTTTTAATAACCTCTTATTGGCAGTACCAGAAAATCTGCACATGCTAATTCAAGTGATATTACTGCTTAATTCTACAGATTTATTTGTGATTATTTTTGCTTTCTTCTCTGCATTTTTTTTTTAAATAAATCTACCATTTTAAGAGGCTTTGTAGCCAGAGCTACTCAATTGTGGTGGAAATAGAAGAGGGTTTGCATTGGCGGCCATCTGTGGGAGTTGCTTTGTCTGAGGCCAGCCAGAGATCACAGCAGATGGTGGGGTCACAGCATTGACTTTTTGAGCTTGACATAATGTGTTCACGAAGCCGGAAGGAGAAATCCTACTTACTTTTTAACTAACAGAAGACGTTGGTGACAGGATCCGCCGCACGGTTGTCGGTCCAGCTAAATATACTGCACCGGTGCACATGACTGGCTCTTCTCAGGGTCGTCAGTGCTGCCAAGGACGCAGCTTCTTGAAGCATTTGGTGCCGCTTTTCTTCACTTTCTAGACACTTTTGAAGGTTTAGTCTTCTTTTGCAAATTTGCAAATAAATTTTAAAACCAATATAGCATATTGGCTCTCCCCCGCCCCGTGATTGAGCCCAGAGGTGTTCTGCCTTTTGAGCTACACTCTCAGTCCAATTTTATTTTTTATTTAGAAACAGAGTCTCACTAGATTGATAAGAGTCTTACTACTTTCTGAGGCTGTCCTCGAACCTGTGGTCCTCCTGTTTCAGCCTCCCAAGTATAGTGATTACAGGCGTGCGCCACCACGCCTGGCCTAATTTAGCATATTGTTTGTTTAATTTTGTGGGGAGACTTCCGGGAAGATGACGTCGGAGTGAGACAATTTTTGTGTGTGTGGTCCTGAGGATTAAACCCAGGGGCATTCTACCTCCAAGCTACACCCTCAGTCCTTTTGTTTTTCCAGTACTGGGGATTGAACTCAGGGGCATTCTACCTCCGAGCTATATCCCCAGTCCTATTTTTTATTCTTTATTTTGAAACAGGGTCTCACTAAGTTGCAGAGGGCCTCACTAAGTAGCTGAGGCTGGCCGAGAACCCGCATCCTCCGGTCTTAGCCTCCCAAGTACTAGAATTACAAGCGTGCACCACCACACCTGGCCTCAGTCCTATTTTATTTTTTACTTTGAAGCAGGGTCTCACTAAGTTGTGGAGGGCCTCACTAAGTAGCTGAGATTAATTGCAAACCTGCGATCCTCCTGTCTCAGCCTCCTGATGACAAGCGTGTACCACCATGCCTGGCTTTATTTATTTATTTTTAGTACTGGGTATTGAACCCAGGAGTATTCTACTTCTGAGTTACACCCCTAGCCCTATTTTATTTTATTTTTTTTTGAAACAGGTTTCACCAAGTTGCTGAGAGCCTCACTAAGTTGCTGAGGCTCACTTTGAACTTCTTATCTTCCTTTTAACCTTCCAAGTCCTGGGATTATAGTTGTGTGTCACCACTCCTGGTTTCAAATGTTTCTTAACTTTTAATTGAAAGAAGGAGACCTGTATCATAATTTCCTTTTTTTTTTTTTGTACTGGGGATTGAACCCCAGGGTTGTCCTACCTCTAAGCTACATCCCCAACCCTTTTTATTTATTTATTTATTTATTTTTTGCGGTACTGGGGATTGAACTCAGGGGCATTCTACCTTCGAGCTACACCCCCAGCCCTATTTTTTACTCTTTATTTTGGAACCGAGTCTCACTAAGTTGCGGAGTACCTCACTAGGTAGCTGAGGCTGGCCGCGAACCTGGATCCTCTGGTCTCAGCCTCCCAAATGCTGGGATTACAAGCGTGCGCCACCACGCCTGGCTGATTTTTTATTTTGAAACAGGGTCTTGCTAAGTTGCCAAGACTACTTGAATGTGTGATCCTGCTGTCTCTCCTCCCAAGCACTCTCGTTTCTTTTCATGATATTTATCTAGATGTAATTTTATTCCGTTAACATTCCCTTTGCACTTTTGGGAGTGAGTGGAGGAGGAAGGACAGCAGTGACACAGTGTCTGGATTAGTGCCCTGCACGTAACTGACTATTTGGTATTTGTTGGATGAGGAAATGAACGTAGGAAGGAATGACATTACTGCCCACTCTTGTTCATTTTAGATGAGGTTTTTTGTTTGTTTGTTTTGTGGTACTGAGGATTGAACCCAGGGGCATTCCACCTCTGAACTACATCACTGGCCCTTTTTATTTTATTAGCTTTTTATTTTATTATTTGTAAACAAGTTGCTGAGGCTGGCTTTGAACCTGTGATCCTCCTGTCTCAGACTCCCAAGTACTGGGATTACAAGTGTGTGCCACCACGCCCAGCTTAGATGAGTTTTTCTTAACCACAATTAAACACTTTTCCTTTTTTTTTTTTTTTCCTTGCGGTACTGAGAATGGAACCCAGGGTCATTCTACCTCTGAGCTACACTCCAGCCCTATTTTTATTCTTTATTTTGAAACAGGGTCTTAGTAAGTTGTAGAGGGCCTCACTAAGTAGCTAAGCCTGGTCACTAACCTGGATCCTCCTGTCTCAGCCTCCCAAGTACTGAGATTAAAGTGTGCGCCACCACTCCCGGCTTGTTTTTCTTTTTTTAAAATTAGATCTATGTTGTGATATTTTTCACTTCTACTCTGTGTGAATCATGTATCATTTATTTTGGAGGAGGAAGCCTTAATTCTTTGTGAGAAATCAGTGAACAGGGTTTTTTTCCCTCAGATATTGAGTGTTTACCTTGTGCAAGGCAGCGTCCTAGTAATTTACACATACTGACTTGTGTAATTGAGCAACTGTACTCTTACTATTTTGCAGGTAAAGAAATTGAGGCACAGAGATATTAAGGTAAATTTGCTCAATAAACCCATGCACTTTGGCTCTATTTCAAAAGTGCATCATTTAAGCAACATTTAGAAGCTCGTTTATCCTGAGCCCTGGTGAAGAGATACAAAGGGAATACGAAACAAAATTGTGCTTATTCTCTTCAAGCTCATTAACGTGGCTAACCAGTATTTTTACAGGTGGCTTGTTACTGTGCTGAAATACTTAGGCTGTGTGAATTTCTTTTTATAGCACAGAATAGCACAGTCCCACTAAATGGCCCAGCCTTTAGGAAATATTATACTGAATGCCGAAATAAAGCAGGTGTGCGGAGACAGTAGCTCTGGCCATTACAATATGGGAGGAGGGACCAAGGGACCCCTAGTCGCAGAATCTGGGAGCCCACTACTCCAGTGTCGCTTTCTCCTTTGTTGGCCAGAATTCTGTCATGTGTTATGTGGTCAGCTCATCTGGGAGGAAGGCTGAGAATGTAGTATTTATTGGACACATTGCCACCTTCAACTTTTAAGAAAGGAGAGAAAAATGATAACGGGTAGGGGCAGTATCTTCCTTGGATATATATGTAGAAAATTTCTAAAATTTAGTATCTTCTTCTGGGTGTGGTGGCTCATGCCTGTAATCTCAGTACTTGGGAGGCAGAGACAGGAGGATTACAGGTTTGGGGACAGCCTTAGCAATATGGAGAGACTCTTAGTAACCTAGTGAGATCCTGTTTCAAAACAAACAAGCCGGGCGTGGTGGCACACACTTGTAATCTCAGTACTCAGGAGGCTGAGACAGGAGGATCAGGTTTGAGGACAGCCTGAGCAAGTAGTGAGACTCTCAGCAACCTAGGGAGACCCTTTTCCACATAAATAAAATTGGGCTGGAGGTGTAGTTTGAAGGTAGAATGCCTCAGGATTCAATCCCTAGTACCACAAAAAAGAAAACAAACAAAAAATTGGGCTGGGGGTATAGCTCATAGATAGACACCCCTGGGTTCAAACCCCAGTACCATAAATAAATTAAATGAATAAATAAATATTTAACATGTTCAAACCATACTTTGGATGGAAATATGTTACAGTTTTTTTTGTTGTTGTAATTATATTTTAGTAGGCCATAAAGTTGTTTTTCGTTTTTGTTTTTGTTTTGGTACTAGGAGTGCTCTACCATGGGGCTATACCATTGAGCTATACCCTCAGCCCTTTTTATTTATTTTGAAGCATAATTCCAGTACTTGGGAGGCTGAGATAGGATTGCAGGCTCAAGGTCAGACTTAGCAATTTAGCCAGATGCCATTTCATAAATAGATAAATAAAATGGGGCTGGGGGTATAGCTCAGTGGTAGAATGTCCCTGGGTTCAATCCCTAGTACCACACACACACGCACACGCACACACACACAAAGGAGGGTTTACTAACTGCTTCGTTCCACTCATGCTCAATAGTTGGCATTCTACTCCAAGGAGGAGCTTTCCCTTCTCCCTCATTATCCCCAAAATCTTGGATTAGTATTTTAGTCATTGTGTTTATAATCTGTCATTATATATTTTAGTGCTCAGTTGTCCCAACTTGTCTATTTGTAGGACATTTAAGCTACTCCTGTGTACTTTGTACATGCCCCCTGTCGTCTCTTCTTCCTCCTCCTCCTCCTCCTCCTCCTCCTCCTCCTCCTCCTCTTCCTCTTCTTCTTCTTCTTCTGTGTGTGTGTGTGTGTGTGTGTGTGTGTGTGTGTGTGTGTATGTGTTACTGGGAATTAAACCCAGGGCCTTGTGCATGCTAGGCAAGGGCTCTACCACTGAGCTGCATCCCCAGCCCTTTTTGTTTTATTTTGAGGCAAAGTCTCAACAAGTTGCCCAGTCTGGCCTTGAACTTGCGATCCTCCTGCCTCAGCCTCTGGAGTACCTGGGATCACAAGCATGGGCCACATGGCCGGCTTTCATCATTCTTTGAGCTCTTCTTGAGGCATAATAAGACGTTCTAGATTTATGCCTTTCCCTGCCTTGCTCAGGACTCAGCCATTTCTCCAAGAAGCCCTGGCCATCCTATCTGTGGATTAGCTAAAGGAATACAGTATAGTATTTCAAATTCAGGCTCTATCACTTATGAGCTGAGGTGACTTAGCCAAATTACTGCATTGCTCTCAACTCTAGGTTTTACGTGGAAAGTGGGAATTTAAATGATACGCATCTCATAGTGCTGTTGTGAAGACTAATTTAGACATTTCACTTAGATACCAGTGTTTGTCACAGGAAATATGACATAAATGTTGCCTATTATTATTTCATTACTGTTCCTTTTTTTCTTTCAACAGGCTATTTTAAAGAATTATTGAAGATGAAGTTTTTTTATTTTTGTTTTTGATTTCCTTTTTTTAAATGGCTTTCCAGAATCTTAAATAAAATACAGTTTGACATGACGGCAAAAAATGTAAGTATATTTGTAAACTTTTTGATGTGAGTAATTTTCAAAGTGGGCTCTGCTTTTTCACATGCACATTTTCTCGTTGTTCCGGTTAATTGGTTCAGTTTACTGGCATGGATTTCTAATTGCTTTTGTTTACATAGGGTAGGAGATAGAACTTTAATGCTATTGACTTTAGTGCCTTAGTGGGCATGTAGCATTTTTGTAAGTTAGTGCCAAGTTGTTCCGTTTCAACAGCTGCACAATTTCCATCACCGTAAGGGTTCCCGCCTCCCTCCTCTTTTGGGCATTGTACTGATTGTTTTGGTTCTTGCTGGAGAGTTGCTGGGCTGTATCGGGCAAGTCACTGCTTTCTTTTACCCCAGCTTTTTTTCTTTTATATTTACTCAAGGGAATGCGTATCCTCAGGTGTTGTTTAGATGGCTCAGATAGTTCCTCAAGGAGACACTAGCTAGACTTTAGATGTTTTGGAGAAGTTAATTCAGTTTTCTCCCTCTGTTTGAAATGATCATTTCTGAGTCTACTTCCCTTCAAATATTTGTTTTCAGTTAATAGTTGGTGTGGTGGTGCATGCCTGTGATCCTAGCACTTGGGAGGCCGAGTCAGGAGGATTGCAGGTTTGAGGCCAGCCTCAGCAACTTAGCAAGACCCTGTTTCAAAATAAAAAATAAAAAGGGCTGGGGGTGCAGCTCAGAGGTAGACTATCCCTGGGTTCAATCCCTAGTAAAACACACACACACATGCACACTATTCCCAGATTACTATATAGGAACATTTGCTTGGGATTAAATAAAAAGGGAAATTGATTATAAAGATGTATGGTTGTCTGAAGAAATTCAAAGTAGAAAGTCAGTGGGCCCTCAGAAAGATACGGGCCCAGAAATTGGCAACCCAGCAGTAATGGAAGCAGCGTGGGCTTCAGTCTCTCATCTCTGTTCGCTGCTGTGCGTCTGCTTCCTTCCTCCCCCCCTCCTCTGAAGACCGTCTTCCCTGGCTCCCCAGCAGCGCCTCTCAACACCTCTGTCTGCATGTTAGGGACACCCTATCCAGGCGAGAGGTGTGGACGAGGGCGTGAGGCCCCTCACAGCCCTCCCGCGCCGCGGCTTGGGTTCCAGCCCCCGCTCCTCTCCACTAGTGGTCTGGTTAGCTGTGACCAAGAGAAGCCAGTGTCAAGCCCACGCTCCTCTCCACTAGTGGTCTGGTTAGCTGTGACCAAGAGAAGCCAGTGTCACGGTGTGTGAGAACGGATGATAAATCACATCTTGTGAGCCAGACAAAAACACCTAAAGAGTAGCATTAACAGTCAGGCCCAGCGGTGCATGCCGGTAATCCCAGTCCTTGGGAGGCTGAGACAGAAGGATCACAGGTTTGAGGCGAGCCTCAGCAATTTAGCAAGACCCTGTTTCAGAATGAAAAAATAAGGGTTAGGGGTGTAGCTCAGAGGTAGAATACCCCTGGGTTCAATCCCCACTACTAAAAAAAAAGGAGAGGAGGAACATCAACAAACAGACCGTAATTACGTTATGGTGGCTCCCCATAACTTATTTGTGGTTTCACAGTTTCAGTTACCCAGGGTCAGCCATAGTCCAAAAATATTAATGGAAAGTTCCACAAGTAAGCAACTGACAAGTTTTGAATTGTGTTCTGGCTGGAGTGATGGAATCTTACGCGTTCCCACCTGGGACGTGAGGCTCCCTTCGTCCGGCTTATCCTCGCCACGCTGCAGCCACCACCTGTCTGGAGTCGTGGAGCCCTCCGTGATAGCCCAGCGCTGCTGTTCGAGTTCAGTGGCCCCAGTGCAAGGGTGGTGATGCCGGAGCTTCCACTACGCCAGAGAGGAGCTGTGGAGTTAAGTCTCCCTTAATGAAAAGGTGAAAGTGCAATAGGATACTTTGAAAGTGAGCGGGAAACCATATCACAATCGCACACTTTTATTATAGTATATTGTTAGAACTGGTCTACTTTCGTGTTATAGTTAATCTCTCACTGTACCTGACTTTTTTTTTTTTTTTTTTTCGGTACTGGGGATTGAATTCAGGGGCATTCTACCTCCGAGCTATACCCCCAGCCCTATTTTTTAGTCTTTATTTTGAAACCAGGTCTCACTAAGTTGCGGAGTGCCTCACTAGGTAGCTGAGACTGGCCGCGAACCGGGATCCTCAGGTCTCAGCCTCCCGAATGCTGTGATTACAAGCGTGCGCCACCATGCCCGGCTTCACTGTACCTGATTCATAACTTAAACTTTATCATATACATGAATCTGTGATAAAGTTTATCATACATATGTATAGTAAGAAACAGATTGTGAGCAGTTTGGGACTTCTGTGGTCTCTGACATCCACTGCGGGTCTTGGTAATCAATCCCTCGTGGCTAAGGGGGGAGTTACCGTGTTTCTGTTTTCTTATTTTAGGTTATAATTCTGATTTTTTTTTTTTTTTTCGGTACTGGGGATTGAACTCGGGCATTCTACCTTCGAGCTATACCCCCAACCCTATTTTTTATTCTTTATTTTGAAACCAGGTCTCACTAAGTTGCGGAGTGCCTCACTAGGTAGCTGAGGCTGGCTGCGAACCTGGATCCTCTGGTCTCAGCCTCCCAAATGCTGGGATTACAAGCGTGCGCCACCACGCCCGGCTATAATTCTGAATATTTTAACATAGTCTTAATATGCAGTGGTAGCTATAAGCAGATGCAGACTTGCTTCATTGTCATTAGGAACACCATCAGGATTTATTGAGCAGTTGGGGGGTGGAAGACGTCTCAGTGTTTGGCTTGTGTAGCCCTAATGGCCATGCTGCTAATGAGGAAAGGAATGCTTGGAGAGGTGCACGATCTTGTGACAAACCCAGAAATTCTATTTTAAACATATTAAAGTTGAGAAACCTAGCCAGGTGTGGTGGCGTACTTGGGAGGCTGAGTCAGGAGGATCATAGGTTCAAGGACAGCCTTAGCTACATAACGAGACTCTCAACAACCTAGCAAGACCTGGTTTCAAAACAAAAAAATCAAAAAGGCTGGGGGTGTAGCTCAGAGATAGAATGTCCCTGAGTTTAGTCCCCGGTACTATCCCCACCCCCCAAAAGCATCTGGTATCCAGTGGATAGTCTTCTCCACCAGAATTGCCTTGTTGGTGAGACTTTCTACATCAGCTGAAATACTCATTACAGAAAAATTAGAAAGTATAGAGAAAGGGAAGATTAGGAGGCCGCCTAGGGATTATTAGGAAAAAGTTAACTTGGAAGACATCTAGTATATACACAAACATGTATATATCAATCAAGGTATATTTTAAGTGGAGTCACACTGTTTTGCAGTCTACTGTCTAACTTCATCTCTGGGATGAATGCCTTTTCCTGTCTCGATACTTCCACAACAGCACTTTAAATGGCTATTTCACGTTCTCTATCATGTGAGCATTATACCAACTTCCTAGTATTGGCCATTAAGTTATTTCCATTTTTTCCTGTTTTGAACATTTTTTTTTCTTTTTGCTCATTTTTCAGATTATTTCCATGAAGGAAAATGTTACAAAATTACTGAGACAGATTGTGTGTGATTTTTTTTTTTTTTTTTTGGCGCTTTTGCCTACTAAATTTTGCATTTCAGAAAGATTACACAGATGTATATACTGACCAATGATATATGAGAGTACCATTTCTCTTTATTTTCTTTTTAATCTTTGCTAGTCTAATCAGCAAAAAATCGTACGTAATTTATTACATTTCTCTGATTACTAGTTAGGGTACTCTAGTGTTCTGTGTGTTTTTGGCCATTCGCATCTCTGGGAACTGCCTTTGCCAGGGTTGGAGTATTGGAAGCCACTGCTCTTTGAATAACAGCCTACACTTGAATATTATTTTGCTATCAACAAACATACTCACATACTTACTTAACTTGATCCAAGGGACTCTTTAAGTTTCTTGGGCACATGTCTTATCCCCATCTTGTAGTGACTGTTCCATGCTCATCTTATCTGTGAAGGGGAGAGCTTCCCCTGAGTAGACACGTCACTCTGAGTCCTGTTCTCTTTCAATTATGTTGCAGCCACCAGAAATGTTAAATATCAAGCCGGGCATGATGGCACACACCTGTAATCCCAGGAATTGGGAGGCTGAGACAGGAGGATCGCAGGTTCGAGGGCAGCCTCAGCAACTTAGCAAGACTCTCTGAACTTAGTGAGACTCCCAAATAAAAAATAAAAATAGGACTAGGAATGTAGCTTGGAGGTAGAATGCCCCTGGGTTTAATCCCTAGTACCCACCCCCCGGCCCAGAAAAAAAGAAAGAAAAGAAACGTTAAATATCTGTGAAGCCTGGGAAATATGATTTGATTTTTTTTTTTTTTTTTTTTTTTTTTTTTTGCAGTACTGGGGATGGGAATCAGGGTTATTCAACCTCTGAGCTACACCCCCAACTCCATTTTTTATTCTTTATTTTGAAACAGGATCTCACTAAGTTGCCTAGGGCCTCACTAAGTAGCTGAGGCTGGCCGAGAACCTGGATCCTCTGGTCTCAGTCTCCCAAGTACTGTGATTACAAGTGTGTGCCACCATGCCCGGCTTTATGATTTGATTTTTAAAAATTAAATAAATTTTGATATTATTTATGTACGTTTTAAATACATGACCCCTTCATCTTTGAAACCAGAATTAGCATACAATATTGGCTCTCAGTTGACCTTTACCTAAATTTTTAGAGTATAATTTGTTGGTTGTTAAGGTGCAGGGGTTCTGCTGCTTACACCGTTTGAGTCCGTTTGCTCCCTCACTGCAGATGTTGGAGAAGAAGAGCAGGTGTTTGCGTGTAACAGTCACCGGTAACGGTGAACTCGGCTGTGAGCGTGTGGTTTTACTTGAGGTTTTTTGCCATTGTTGTCATAATAATAACTAAGAGGTATACACCAGTCATGGGTCTTTTTGAGGTATTACATTATGCATGTATTAGGTGGTCACATTATACCAAGCATGGAATTAATATAGTAAAGGCTGTTTGTGTATCTGTTGCTTTCTTTCCCTTTTTTTTTTTTTTTTTTTTTTGGTACAGAGGCTTGATCCCAGGGGCATTCTACCTCCGAGCTACAGTCCAATTTTTTATTCTTTATTTTTTTGAAACAGGGTCTTGCTAAGTTGCAGAGGGCCTCACTAAGTATCTGAGCCTGTCCGTGAACCTGCGATCCTCCTGTCTCAGCCTTCCAAGTACTGGGGTTACAAGTGTACGACACCATTCCCGGCTCTTTCTTTCTCTTTCCTTTTATTTTATTTTGGTACTGGGGTTTGAAACTGGGGGCATTCTACCTCTGAGCTACATCTCCAGTCCTACTTTTTTTTTTTTTTTTTTTTTTTTTTTTTTTTTTTTTTTTTTTTTTTAAGAAACAAGGTCTCACTGACGCTGGCCTCAAGTCTGCAATCCTCCTGTCTCAGGCTCCCAAGTTTTGGGATTACTAGTACACATCACCACACCTGGCTTTTCTCTCCTTTTTATAAAGACTCTTAAAAGGGGGACATGTTAGTAATGACGCAGTCCACACTTCAACAGATGTTCAAGATTGAGTATTTAAGATAGTATTTGTGATCATTTTTGGAGAACCATTGGCATGATTATTTTTTATAAATTTTGTTAAAAAGTATTTACTTAAACTGAATACTGCCGGGTGTGGTGGCGCATGCTTGTAATCCCAGCATTCGGGAGGCTGAGACCGGAGGATCCGGGTTCGCGGCCAGCCTCAGCTACCTAGTGAGGCACTCCGCAACTTAGTGAGACTTGGTTTCAAAATAAAGAATAAAAAAATAGGGCTGGGGGTGTAGCTCGGAGGTAGAATGCCCCTGAGTTCAATCCCCAGTACCGCAAAAAAAAAAAAAAAAAA
>PVLC010035681.1:0-16169 GCA_004027655.1 Graphiurus murinus | reverse complement strand
TTTTAAACAGTACTAAAGTAAAAAACGTACCTAATATAACACCCTGTGCACCTCTATAATAGCTGGGAGTTAATGTTCTAAACCTCTCTTGACCAGCGGTATCCTAAAAGAGACAATCAAATCAATTATTATTAAATAAAACAAAGTATAAATAAAAGACCTTCAACACACTACATAAACAGCATTATTAAAAATAGTACCAATTCACAAGCTTATCAAACACCTGGAATTTAAATAAGATGTCTTCTCTTATTGACAAATATTATATAAAATAAAATAAAACTGATTCATCTCTAAAAAAATGCAACTAAGTAAAGATTTTCTGCCACTTTGGATTTAAGATTTTTATCACACATGAAAACTATTTCATTGAAAGCCATGGTTCTCAACTTGAGGTGTATAATCAAATTTTCTGAAAATCTCTGTATTCAGTCTGCAAAAGTTCTGCCTTAATTCGTCTAGGGTAAGGACAGAAATTTTAAAAATCTTCCCAGGTTATTCTAATGTAGAATATGAGCTGAGGACCAGTGACTTAAAGAGAAATACAGGGGTGTCTTATTTTAGGTTAAGTAATTTTTAGGTGGGCTCTTTTAAGAGTTTCTATGTTATCTTTCAGAAAAACCCAAAAGTCAAACTCCTTATTACATGTTTCTTGCAGCAATGAGGAGCTCCAGTAGTACCTAGTTTCTTTGACTGGCCAAAGAAGAAAAGGCTGCAACAATCTGAGGTATAGCCCCAAAAGAAAACTTAAGAGTAAAATAACTTCCAACGCAAATCAATTTGAACATTAACTGTTCTTCCACAAATGTACTTTTATAAATGCGGAATATGTCTTTGCTTCCAGATTCTTACCACTACAGAAATTAACCCTCACCCCTGCTCTGTTTAAGTGAAGTAACACTTTAAAAATTAAACTTTTTAAACAGATACACTTATGAAATAAAAATAATCTCTCCAGCTACGAGTGGTGGTGCATGCTTGTAATCCCAATACTTGCGAGGCCAAGACAAGAGGACCACAGGTTCACAGCGAGTCTCAGCAACTTAGTGAGACCCTGTTTCAAGATTAAAAATAAAATAGGGTTGGGAGTGTAGTACAGAAGTAGAATGTTCCTGGATTCAATCTCTAGTTACACACATACATATACACACACACAAATAAATAAATAAATAAATAAATAAATAAATAAATATTCCTTTTTTTACAAATATTCTTTCAGCCTCAACGTTTCTTACAAAACGTGCCTGTGATATTTTAAATTATTCAATTTTGCATATTTAAACTTTTCAAAAACTTTTTGTCTCTTTGCTGTGGTTTCATTTTCTGATGGGGTAAGGAGAGATTAGTGGAGATATAGATAAACCAAGGGCTAGAAAAGATGTAGAAACAATAAATAATGGGAGGTAGGGAGTGGAAATGAGACAAGGATGTAGACAGCGGATTTCATAGACGCTACTTGATCATGACGAGCATGCACTCTGAGTAGGCAGTGGGGCAGGACCATGCCTTATTATTCTACCTGGTCCCAGAAGTAATTTCCATATGAGAAAGGAACTCTTTTATCTGTATAAATAAAATCATACCAGCCGGGCGTGGTGGTGCACGCTTGTAATGCCAGCATGTACAAGGCTGAGACTGGAGGATCCGGGTTCTTGGCCAGCCTCAGCTGCTTAGTGAGGCCCTTGCAACTTAGTGAGATCCTATTTCAAAATAAAGAATAAAAAATAGAGCTGGGGCTGTAGCTCAGAGGTAGAATGGCCCTGGGTTCCATCCCCAGTACCGCAAAACAACAACAAAAATAAATAAATAAAATAATACCATAATTAGAAGAAACTATAGGTCCAATACCTCTAATATTGAATAGAAAGGCCTTCCTAAATCTGCCATGACACTCAGATGTCATTAGGCAAACAATCTGACCATGTAAATACCAAAACCTTGGTGTGGCAAGAACATCTCAGCCAGTCACACCCTTTACCCATTGTGCATCTCATATTTTAACAAGATTTGAGTACAAATGAAAAAGTGGAAAAAACAATCTGGAGCGCATCACATGACAGAGTTAGAATTACACAAATGTCTATGAACACAAGCAAATATTCATGTTAAACAAGATTTTAGAGACAAATGACAGTATGGGAAAATGTAGCATATGATAAACAGCTAGTATTTTTATTACATAAAAACTTTACTCATGGAAATGAAGGCTAATATGAAATGGGTAAAGTATATAAAAAGAAATTTCATTTTAAAATATGATCAATAACTATATAACAAAAACTCAAAAGAAATGCAAGTATAATTTAAAAAATTATCACTCAGGCAAAAATGAGAAAGACTGGCAATACTTAGTACAGATTAAGGTGTGGAAGAGTGAATATGAAAATATAATTGGAAGCCAGGTGAGATGGTGCACGCCTGTGATCTCAGCACTTGGGATGCTGAGATAGGATTGCAGGTTCGGGGCAGCCTCAGCAACTTAGTAAGGCCCTCAGGAACTTAGTGAGACCCTGTTTCAAAATGAAAAATAAAATAGAGTTGGGATATTGCTCAGAGGTAGAATGCCTCTGGGTTTAATCCCCAGTACCACAAGAAAAAAAAAATACACAATATAGTTGGTCGGAATAAAAACTGAAAAACAAGACCTTTTTAATGTGTATCACTGTTAAATCTTCACATTCTTTAGACCAACACTTCTGCATCTAGGTATATATTCTAAAATAACTTGATAAGTATGATGTACAAATCAGGATGCTCATCAAAGCACTGCTTATTTTTTTGAAAAACTAGTATCAATTGAAATATTTTTCACTGAAGACTGACTAAATTAAATTACAGCCATGAAATGAACACCAGGTGGCCATTTAAACTGATGCACCTCTGTATTTATTGCCACAGAAAAGTCTAGACATTGTGAGTGGGTGGGGGAGAAGGAATACAAGTTAAAAAACAAAAGATAAAGTCCGTTCTTCTGGAAAATCCCATATACACATAGTATAACAGTATGTATACATATGCTTAAATTTTTAAAGGATGGTTGCTAAGTTAAATAGTGAATAAAGACGAACGTTTTCCCCTTTTGATTGTGTGTGTGTGTGTGTGTGTGTGTGTGTGTGTGTGTATAACTGGGGATTGAACCCAGGGGCATTCTACCTCTGAGCTATACCCCCAGCCTTATTTTCTATTATTTTGAAACAGGTCTCACTAAGTTGTGGAGAGCCTCACTAAGTTGCCAAGGCTGGTCATGTGTCTGTGATACTCCTATATCAGCCTCCCAAGTACTGGGATTACAAGCATGCAGCACCAGCCCGGCTCCCCCTTTTGATTTCTTACTGTCTTAATTATGCTTCTTAGAATGAGCCAGTATTAATCTTATAGTCAGAGGAAAACCTTTCTTCTGTAAAAATATGTATAAGCTTAGAGAAAAGCTATCCCTTCAACAAAACTGCCAACTTTTTTCATTAGGCAGGAAGTAGAAAGAAAATTTTAAACAAAATAAAAAGACTGTTTGAGAGAAAAAAATCTCACTGCAACATCAAACCTCAGATCTTACTCTAATCTGTGTATTTCACAAAACAGAAGAAAGGGCAGAAAGAGGCAATATGAAAAGCATACAAGAGAGCAGCCCCCCCCAATTAGTAGAGAAGGCAATATTCTTAAATTGTTCAATATCTGTTACCATGGTCTAGCCCAACATTTTCCAAAATGTTTTGTTAGACATTACTGTTCTGGTTGATATGAAATATACATGGGGGAGAGCAGAAAATAGGGTAACAAGCATTTAAAATACTGTACGTTAGAAAAAATACAAGAATATTAAAGACACTTACTCATTATTTTGAGATAAATGTGTGTTAGAAATAATGCACCATTTAGAGATGACCAGGAAGAAGAATGGCATCATAAAATGCATGAATACTTGCAGTGCCAATCTGAGATTGGTGTGCAGGTCTCATTTACCATCCAAACACCATGTGGAAGTACACCTCAATTTGATGACTGCTAGTCAGTTCTAATATCATTCTATGTTATAAAATACATGTACAGATTTACCATAGTAATTGTAGAAAATAGAATGTTTTTATAAATAATATGCATAACACATATTATGTATTAGCAATTGTACTTTTGGATGTTTTTGACTGTTAATTTGGTGCCCTTATTCAGCACCACTATGAAGAGCTCTAGTTAGCAGAGCAATATGGATCAGAATAGTAGGATTCAGAGAGATGTGAAAAGAAGCCAATAGAGAACAATAAGATATTTTATAAATATCTATATTAAGAGATAGAAAAAATATTTTTTTCTCTCCTGAGTATTACTTCTTCCCTTCTCCCCTACAATTACTTTTTTTTTTTTTTTTTTTTTTTCTGGTAGTGGGGATTGGACCCAGGGGCATTCTACCTCCGAGGTACAGTCCCAGGCCTATTTTTTATTCTTTATTTTGAGACTGGGCCTCACTAAGTTGTTGAGCCTGGCTGCAAACCTGCAATCCTCCTGTCTCAGCCTCCCAACTACTGGGATTACAAGCATGCACCCCCCAGACCCAGAGCTACCTTTAATTTTAGTTAAGTCTAGATGGTCTTTTAAAAACTCTAATGGAACATATCCAATAATATTGATTCTCTCTATTTTGAAATATTCTGAAAGGATTAAACATTTCAAGCATTTAAGTAAAACAAGTCTCTGCCTAGTTATCTACTTATAATATATAATTATTTGTGGTGTATCCTTTAATCAACATAAAATCTCCCAAAAATTATTTAATACAAGTTGTTCATTCACCTCTAGAACACAAAACAAATTGATTTCTGCTTCCCAAAAAAAACCAAGTCTAATATCTATAAAAATTTTTTTTTAAATCTTACCCATATTGCAAGTTTAGCCTTATTTCCATCCACTGAAATTGTTTTCACCTTAAAGTCAACACCTTGAAGAAATGAAAATTTTGGTAAGTCACCCAGTAAAACATTCTTTTAAAATCCATTACAATAAAACCAGAAAATGGAAAAGCAACTTTATCGAATACTCAAATTCATACCCAAATTCTTGGAATTCCGGGTGTGAAGATAAAAGGAAAACTGTCACTAAAGATTAGTAACGTTAAGATTTAATTAGGATAAATGAAAGTCATATTCTTTAGAATTCAAACACCTACCTGTACTTCTTCCATAAAGGAAAAAGAAAAAGAAAATCCAATTAAGGTGACGACTGACTGACTATGCACATTAAAAATCAGGAGCCAGAGTTATGGTGCTAATACAGAAAAGAGTATTAGATGATTATGGATCACAGCAGTTTTCAGGTGCTGCCTCAGCAGCCACACACGACTGTTAAGTGTTCACACCAGCTAACCACCTTTGTGTGTGTGTGTATGGGGGGGGGGGGAATCCAGAGGCATGCTATCTCTGAGCTACCCCCTCCCCCCAGATCAATTTTATTTTTTATTTGGAAACCAGGTCTTGTAAATTGCTGAGAGCCTCGCTAGGATGCTGAGGCTAGCTTCAAACCTGTAATTCTGTCTTAGCCTCTCAAGTACTGGGATTACAGGTGTACGCTACTGTATCTAGCTGCTAACTCAGATCTTGACTGTAAGCAGTTTGGAGGGCTGGTCAAAATATAAAAGGACCACTTACTCCTCATTTTATGAATTGTTTTTATCCTAAAAAACAATATTTGGCTCATATAACCTAATCAATAATCACTTGCTACTGCACAATTTCAAAAATAATTTATACAGAAAAACATTTACCCCAACCCTCTAGAGAACTGTTCTAAGTGAAAGAGGGGTGCTCAAAGCTCTATGAAGTTTCTATAAATACTAATATACCTAAGAAGAAGAGCTCCGTAAGTCACACAAGTTTTTACTATAGCAGCCCCCCCCCAAGAAGTTCTCTCCTTTCCAGGAAAAGGAGTTGACACATGCCATCTGGCTTAAATGAACAGACCTGCTCACATGTCTAAAAGAGTATCAAAACTTACAGTCTACCCCACTGCCCAGAGGGAAAATATTAGCTCTAGAAGTTTGGAAAGAAACTTACAAAAGATCTTATTAGCTTGTCACAATTAATTCAGAACAGCTCCAACTAAGATGAACAGCACCCTCATGTAATAAATGCTTAATGGAACACCTGTCACTAATATGGAAATACATTAGTAATTTTGGAATGATGTTTGGTGATTTCTCTCTCTCTCGCTCTCTCACACACACACACGGTAGGGTAACAAAATGCATACACAAATTGGGTAACAAAAATGCATCTTCTAAATGTACATTATACCTAGTCTTCCTGTATGCCAAAGATATATATATTTTTTTAAGTTTGGCATTTTGGGATAGGATGATAAAGGAGTTGATAAAGCCATGCCTAAAATGGCAGACAACCATTAGTCAAAGGACAGTGCTGATTACATATTCCAAGGGCAACCTAAATATAAAATTTCTTTCCAACAAAAGAAAAAGAATCCCATATATTTAATAATCTTGTATTCACCAGTTCTAGATAAAGAAGCATTATGCTATTTTCAAAGTGGAAGCATAGCTATAAACAATACAAAGTATTTACCTTTTCTTCCTGTGGCTTAAAAAAGGGAGGGAAGAGAGGGAGGGAGAGGGAGGAAAAGAGAAAAGATTCAGAGGAAGAAAATGGTTTTGACTTGGTACAGGTACTAAATTAAAGCTATTGTTAGACACAGAGATAGAGATAGCCTGCCGTGAATACCTTCAAGCTCTACAGTTGAATTCTCAGGTTTAACAGAAGATGCACATTCAGGGCAAACCAGCCTCTTTCCTAACTAGCTCCCCAAGTTGAAATTCAAAGAGATGGAATTCTTCCAAACTCCTTCTATGAGGCCAGTACCAACCACCTTAATACCAAAACCGAATAAAGATCCCTCAAGAAAAGAAAATTACAGGCCAATATCACTGATGACCACAGATGCAAAAATTCTAAATAAAATACTAGCTATACGCATTCAAACCCATAAGGAAATTGGACACCATGACCAAGGTGGTTTCATCCCAGAAAAGCAAGACTGATTCAACATATGCAAATCAATACATGTTATTCATCACATAAATAGAACTAAGAACAAAAATCGCATGGTCATCTCTCCCCATAGAAGCTGAAAAAGCATTTGACAAAATCCAACACCCATTCATGATAAAAACACTGCAGAAAATCAGAGTACCTCAACAGTATTAAGGCAATATACAATAAACCCAACAAAGTCAACATCATATTGAATAGGGAAAAACTATGGGAATTCCTCCCTAAAATCAAGAACAAGACAAGGATACCCACTACCACCATTCAAAGTCAACATCATATTGAATAGGGAAAACCTGTGGGAATTCCCCCCTAAAATCAAGAACAAAACAAGGATACCCACTACCACTATTCTTTTTCAATACAGTTCTTGAGACTCTTGCCAGAGCAATAAGACCAGAGAAAGATATCAAAGGAATTCAAATAAGAAAAGAATAAAATTATCTTTATTTGCAAATGACATGGTCCTGTATCTAGAAAACCAAAAAAAAAAAAACCACTCAACCAAAAGACTACTAGAGCTGATTAACAAATTCAGCAAAGAAGTAGTTTTTCTATGCCAACCATGGATCCATGGAGAAAGAAATACTGAAAGCAATTCCATTCACAATAACCTCAAAACCAATAAAATACCTAGGAATAAACCTAACCAAAAAGGTAACTGACCTCTACAATTAAAATTATAAAACACTGATAAAAGAAACTGAAGATCTTGGAAGATGGAAAGATCTCCCTTGCTCTTGGAGAGGCAGAATAATTATTATCAAAATGGCCATTGATATCAAAATTGATCTACAAAGTTAATGCAATCCCTATCAAAATACCAATGTCATTCTTCATAGAACTAGAAAAATTAGTCATAAATTTCATATGGAGAAACAAAAGACCCAGAATAGTCAAAGCAATTTTCAGCAAGAACCATGCAGGAAGCATCACAATTCCTGACTTCAAATTATACTACAGAGCTATAGTAATAAAAACAGCATAGTATTGACACAAAAAAAGACACAAAGCCCAATGGAACAGAATAGAAGATACAGAAACTGATCCACACACTTAGAGCCAATTGATTTTCAACAAAGGTGCCAAACAAATACGCTGGAGAAAAGACAGCCTTTTCAACAAATGGTGTTGAAAAAACTGGTTATCCATTTGTAGAAAAATGGAATTAAATCCTTACCTCTCATTCTGCACAGGAGTCAACTCAAGATGGATCAAAGACCTGAAAGTTAGACCAGAGACTGTGAAGCTACTAGAGGAGGACACAGGTTCAACACTCCAACATATAGGCACAGGTAGAAACTTCCTCAACAAAAGCCCCAAAGCTCAGGAAATTAAAACAAGAATTAGTAAGTGGGAAAGTGGGATGGCATTAAACTAAGAAGTTTCTGCACATGAAAGGAAACCATCAAGAGTCTAAAGAGAAAGCCTAAGGAATGGGAGAAGATCTTTGTCAGCTATCCCTCTGAGAGAGGATTAATGTCTAGAATATACAAAGAACTTAAAAGACTACACTAAAAAACAACCCAATCAAGAAATGGGCAACTGAATTGAATAGACACTTCACCAAAGAAGAGATACAAATGGCCAACAGATACATGGAAAATTGTTCAACATCATTAGCAAGCAGGGAGATGCAAACAAAACTCAATAAGATTCCATCTAACCCCAATCAGAATGGCAATCATCAAGAAATTCAATAACAATAAAAGTTGGCGAGGATGCAGAGAAATAGGAATTCTTCTACACTGTTGGTGGGATTGTAAACTAGTTTAGCAGCTATGGAAATCAGTGTGGAGATTTTTTAGAAAGCTGGGAATGGATTCACCATATATCCAGCTACACCACTCCTGGGTGTCTTTCCAAAGAGGTTGAAACCAGAGAACTACAGTAATATATGCATACCCATGTTCATAGCAGCACAAGTCACAACAGCCAAATTATGGAACCAACCCAGATGTCCATCAACAGATGAATGGATTACAAAATTATGGGAAATACACACAATGGAATTCTACTCAGCAATAAAGAAGATCAAAATTATGTCATTTGCAAGAAAATGGAAGGATCTAGAGAACATTATGTTAAGAGAGATTAGCCAGTCACAGAAAGAGAAGGGCCTATGTTTTCTCTAATATGTGGAAGCTAGGAAGTAATTGGGATACCAGAGGGACTCCATATAATGGAGGAGAAACCTCAGTAGAGTCAGGGAGGTGGTCTAAGGGAAGGGGAGGAGGAAAACTGAGGTTCACTAATAGAAATATTACCATCAACTAAGTGTACATATGTGAATATACCAACATCAATCCCAGGATTCCGTATTGGGAAGAAAGGAAATAGGGAGGTAGCGGGGGGTAGGGGGGGTCACCAAGTACCGTATGTATGTATGTCATTGTCAACATGATTTGTATTATGATGTGAGACTATAGTGCACCAATAAAAGCACATTAAAACAAAACAAAGTATTTACATTTTCCTATTGCGTAAAAAAGGGAGGGGGGAAGGGAGAGGGCGAAAGAGAAAAGATTCAGAGGAAGAAAACAGTTCTGACTTGGTGTGGATATTAAATTAAGGCTCTTGTTAGACACAGAGATAGAGATAGCCTGTCATGGATACCTTGAAACTTTACAGTTAAATTCTTTGGTTTTTCAGAAAGTGCAATAAAGAACTTTTTTCTCCCTTAACATAAGATGCACATTCAGGGAAAACCAGCCTCTTTTCTAATTAGTTCTTCAAGTAGAAATTCCCTGTTCCTAGAGTATTTGCACTTTTCTTTCCTGTCTCATTTCTCTTTTTTTATTTCTCAGCTTTGCATATGTTTGCATATGTTGACAACCATCTAATGACTGTCCTTTTTCATATAAACAATTCACATGTGGACTATTAACAATGTTCCCAAGTTATTCTTTTGAAATATTATATCTGGAACTTACAGGTAACACCCAAAGGAGACAATGCCCACAGGGTTCTACCACCAAAGCCCACAGACAGTAGTAAGTTGGACCCAGACCCCTAAAGTCTCCATTCTTCTTCCTGTATTTCCTGGAGAATCTCATATGAAGCAATGTAGCTCTAGCTCTCACATGCTAAAGCTGCTTCTTCACCATATCTGGGTTCTTTTGTGTGTGGGGGGGGGGGGGCTGATAATTTATCTTTACTGGTTGCAGCAGTGGGAGTCTTCTTTAAATCTGATTTTGCCAACTTCTTACCAGAATCAATATAACAACCTTTTCTACCTCTTCATGTGAGTGACAAGGAGCTTGTAACAGAAGTAGAACAGTCATCTCAGTTTTTCTCTTGTTAAACTGTGTTTGCATTCTGCATTTTCTATATGATATGTGTGTGGGGGGGAGTATGGTGGCATTCTACTCTGAGTGCCAGGGGGGCTTTCTACCTCTGAGCTGTATTCCCAGCTCTTTTTTATTTTTATTTTTGAAACTAAGTTGCTGAGGGTCTTTGCTACATTGCTGAGACTGGCCTCCAACTTGTGATCTGCTGTCTCAGCCTCCCAAGTACTGAGATAATAGGCATGCAGCACTCTGTCCAGCTAAATATCATCTTTAATCTTTTTAGGTCTATTTTATAAAGGTTATTTTAGTTAACACTACATGATATACTCAATAAAAAGCCTTTTAAAGAAGCAGTAAGTAGTAATTGTAAATTAAAATTTAACAATTTAACTCAACAATAAACATTTATGAATGGTAAACCAGAAATGTCAATCAAAGCACCAGCCTTGTAAAAGAGGAGAAAAATCAAACAGTAATCAAAAGAGAAATATACTATGATATAGTATAGTTGATTATACTAATATCAGGCAAATACCCGTTAAGTCAAAACTGGTAAGATAAAAAACTATTGATGAAAGGTCAATTTATCAAGAAGAAGTAAGGAGCCGGGTGTGGTGGCGCCCGCTATAATCCCAGCATTCGGGAGGCTGAGACCGGAGGATCCGGGTTCGTGTCTAGCCTCAGCTACCTCCACAACTTAGTGAGACTCGGTTTCAAAATAAAGAATAAAAAATAGGGCTGGGGGTATAGCTCGGAGGTTGATGCCCCTGAGTTCAATCCCCAGTACCGCAAAAAAAAAAAGAAAAATAGAAGTAAGAATTATAAACATGTATGCACTAAAAAACAGAATCCTAATATATGAAGCAAAAATTAAAAAACTGAAATGGAAAATGTTTTACAGTAATGGTTGGAGATTTTTATATATTACTTTCAGTAATGGACAGAACATTATCAACAGGAATGAAAGATTGAACAACACAACAAACTAATTCAACCAAATAGAACACTCTAACAACCTTTTTTTTCTACAGAACACATGAAATATGATCTATCTCCAGGATAGATCATATGCTGGTGACAAAAAAAAAAATCTTAAAAAGTTTCAAAAGATTGAATTCATACAAACTACTTTTCTGAAAGAAAATGAAATGAAACTAGAAATTAATAACAGAAGGAAAACTGGTAAATTCATAAATATGTGAAAATTAAACAACATCATTTTAAACAACCAAGAGTTCAAACAAGAAATAATACAAATGAAAGCGCAAAATAGCAAAACTGATGACATACAACGAAAGCACTGCTAGAAGATGTGCCACTGTCAAGGCATCCTAACTTTGTATCTTAAGTAACTAGAAAGGAAGAGCAAACTAAGTGCAAAGCTATCAAGACAGAAATAAGAGGATTAAAGACAAATAAAATAGAAAATACAATAGAGAAAAAAGGTGGTTTTTTCCAAAAAAAATCAACAAACCTGTAAACTAGATTGACAAAGAAAGAGAAGACTAAAATTACAAAATGAGATATGAAAGTGGGGGCATTTCAGGTTCAGCATCCCTTATCTGAAATATTTGGCACCAGGAGTATTTCAGATTTGGGGTTTTTTGGATTTTGGAATATTTGCATAGACTTTAGTGCCACTTAGCACTAAAAAAAAGTTTCAGAACTAGAAGCATTTCAGGTTTCAGATTTTTAGTTTAAGGATGCTCAACATGTACTACAAATTTTATAGAGAAAAATATAAAATAATACTGGACAGACATACATCAACAAACTGGATAATCTACATGAAATAGACAAATTCCTAGAAATGTACAATTTGCCAAAATTGACTCATGAAGAAATACAAAATATGACTAGACCCATAACTAGTAAAAAGACTGAATCAGTAACCAATCAAGTTTATTCCTAGAATGCACATAAAAATTATTATAAACAATTAAAACAGAATGAACATTAAAAAATCAAAGTAATAGATAACATTAATAGAATGAAAGGGAAAGAAGACATGATCATCTTAATTGATGCAGAAAAAAGCAGCTGACAAAATGCAATGCTCTTCACGATTTAAAAAAAATTACACTAGGAACAGAAGAAAATAGAAAATTTATTCAACATGGTAAGATTTTATATGAGGAGTCACTTCCCGAGCACAACTCAGGGACTCAGCTGCTCCGTGGCCAGCCCACCAGCCCACAGGCCTGGCCGCAGCCTCCCTTGCTCCTGGGCACAGCTAGTGCAGGTCAGTGCAGGGCAGAGGCCCAAGGGGGAAGCACGGTGGAGAGGACCAGCCAGCAGTGGGAGCACTGGTCTCCCCATGTTGTTGTGTTGTGGCGCTGGGCTGCCACCCGCTCCTATGTGGTCCTCTGCGAGGGGCTGACCTGCACACTACTCATCCTTTTTGATCTGGCCTCCCCAAGCTCTACATGGCGACTCCACAATGCTGCTGCTCAATGTGCATCTGCAGGTTCACACTGAGATCCACTGAAGGCCCTCCCCTGACTGACAAAGGTGTCACCCCAGGTGCAGTGCATAAAAGAGCACAAAGCATGAGGGAAGGAGGCCGGGGTGGCCACAGAGGACTGTGCTCCAAAAGAGAGCCCTGGGTGTCAGGATGGCCAAGGCATCCAAAACTGTGGGAAATGGGTGTTTTTAAGGATGAACCACTGTCTTGCCTGCCACCAGCCTGGCCTGCAATATTCCTGGAGGATGAGACAAGATGTGCTTTCCTTGACCATTTAAAGCCCACAATTTCAGAGCAAACAGAATGCAAGAAAATGCTTTAAAGTGTAAAAAGTACCTCAAGTGGTCTGCAGATAACACCTGGTTTACTGGCTCTACAACCTTCTGAATTAGCAAATCCCTTATGCCAGAGATAAGGTAAAAGAATAATAAAAATAGTAGATTAATTTTAAAAGTTGTCTTAGAACTATTTCTTTTGCAATTCGATTCTTACAAGAGTAAGCTAAAAGCTGGTCAACGCAGAAGGAAAATTTTTAGCATGTTTTAAATTGTGATTAAAAGATATTCAGAACTGGGAAAACCTTTCAGGTGATTACTGATATATCCAGTATCTCTGATGAGCACATAAGGGTTTCTCATGAAGTTCTTCGTGTATCTCCAGTACCTATTCTAAAGGGCTACTACCATTCTAGAAGTCATCGGTCTCTGATCACCTCCTGGAAATGAATATTTATAAGGTCAGCCCACTGTGCTTTTATTAAGCCATGCTGAGTTCATGGTAAGCTGTTACCATTTCTGTATTTTGTAAACAATTTTGGCCTACAGCAAAATTTGATTTCTTTTCTCATACTCCCTTCCTTCCACTTGAAATGCAATTTAAATGGAGGTCCTACTGTGAAATTTGCAATATTAAATTTAGAATAAACTTCTCCAACTAAGAACTCTAGCAATGTTACCCTAAGTAAAAAGGAGTTTCAGACTATTTGCTATAGCCCAGATATAGAGAGCCAAATCAAGAATGTTCCTTACAGAAGTTTCCAAGTCCTAGGAGTTGAGGTCTTTTATGTTAAGATTTTGCTGGAGTAACTCCTTTGGCTGTTTGTTGATAAGTTTATTAATACAGATCATTTAACAGTATAAGTTTTTAAAGGTTCACAAAGTGAGTCTTCTATCCTGCTGTCTATATATCTCCTTTCATCAACACTGCATTGTCTTGCTGCTTTATTATTATTAGTTATTGTACTGGAGATTGAACCCAGGAGCATTCCATCTCTGAGATACATCCCCATCTCTTATCCTTTATTTTCAAACAGGGTCTCACTAGGTTGCTAACAGTCTCACTATGTTGCTAACAGTCTCACTATGTTAATGATGCTGTGATCCTCCTGTCTCAGACTCCCAAATAGTGGGATTACATGTGAGGGCCACCACACCTGGCTCAATCTTCGTGATGTAATTTTGAACGTGAATTGTTAATTCTTTATTAAGGGGTTTTGTATCTATGGTCATCAAGGATATTGCTCTGTAGTTTCCTTGGTGTGTCTTTATTTCATAGAATGAGTTTGGGAGTATTCCATCCCTTTCTAGTTGATGGGATAATTTGAAGAGCACTGGAATTAATTAGTTCCTCTTTAAAGGTCTGGTAGGTTATTAAAAAAAAAAAATTCTATCAATTCATATGCTAGGAACATAATAGGTCACAAATATTAATTGAAAAATTCAATTATCATAGTGTATATTGCAAAATCTCTACTATTCAATTTAAAATTTACTTCATTGCCAAGTCCAGGATTGATTCTGTAAAACAATTCCCTAGGCTTTAAAGTAACAAGTTCTTTATTCGAAAGATTTGATGATTATGTTATTCTACTTTCCTGTACTCGTGTGTATTTTGGGTCTAATTATGAAAGAAATATAAAAAAAATCTAGTACAACTGTATTCTATTGTTTTTTTTTTCTTGAGTTTGAACAAACTTTGTTTTTATATACACCTACTTGTTTACAGCTGTTACAGTTGCTTTGTTAATTGTGCCTCATCACTAAACAATACTATACTTTATTCTGTCCAGTGTCATTAACCTTAAATTTTACCTTATGTTACATTATTATACCCTATTTTTGTATTATTTATATTTGTCTGGCCCATTTCTCTCCTTTTTTTTTCTTTCACATATCAAATTATGAAAGATTTATTCCCATAGAAACACCAAAATGTTTTAGGAAAAATAAGCAGTGATAATATATAAACACATTTTGCATCTCAATGACCTATATAAAACAAACAATGCCAACACACCCTGGTTTCTGTTTTCAAAGATGCTTACCATTAAATTTTTATTTTTAAAATTAACCCATGGCATTTACTTTATTTTCTTATTGTTCTCAAAGTATAATATATCAAGACCCTATTTTTTAAGTCACATGAAATTCCATTTTTCATAAATGTACATGGGGGGGGGGGTATTACAGACTGAACCCAGAGGCATTCTCAGCTATAACCCTACCACTTTTTATTTTGAAACAGGATCTCACTAAGTTGCCAAGATCCTCCTCCCAGTCTCCCAAGTATTGAGATTACAGGCGTGTTCCACCAAGCCCAGCTAATAAAGTGACAGTCTGAGTTGTCTTCCTCACAAACTCAGTATTATTTCAGTACTAAACCTTAGTACTCAGTTTCATCAAGTCATTTGCTATTTCATACATTCAAAATAAATATTATAAAAGGAAAAAGAAAAATGGAGGTGCTTCAAAGAATAATCAACTTTGATATTAATAACTTCTTAGCTGTCATATTCTGAATAAATGGTTTTAGTATTCTAATATTGAGGTTTAAATAGGCTTTGTTTTCAAATTTTTTAGCTTGAAAGGTTTCTATTCACAAAATAAAAATAATTTGTCACTAATGTATATCGAATTCATTTTCTATTTCCATATTTTTTTTTTCTTTTGCAGCATTAGGCATCCTACCTCTGGGCTACACCCCTCAGTTCTATTTTTAATTCTTTGGTGTTTTGTTTTGTTTTGTTTTGTTTTGTTTTTACTTGGTGCGCTGTAATTACACATCTTTGTTTGGTACAAGCTAGTATAGGTAAAGACATCCGTGCACACATTTCTCATTTAACCCTTCCCCAATTCCCGCCCCACTCCCTCCTCTTCCCTCCTTCTCAGGATCAGTTTAGTGATTGACTTTGATGTGTTCATAGAAAGTACATCATGTTCATTAGGGTGTCCTCCCTACCCCCTTCACCTTCCATTAAGTCAAATTCTTTGTTCACCTAAGGATTCTCCTTCATCTGGAGTCCCTCTAAAGTCCCATTTTCTCCCTAGCTTCCACATATTAGGGAGCGCATTCTATTTTTAACTTTTT
>PVLC010035680.1:15000-16011 GCA_004027655.1 Graphiurus murinus | reverse complement strand
ATAGCTCGGAGGTAGAATGCCCCTGAGTTCAATCCCCAGTACCGCCAAAAAAAAACCAAAAAAAAAAAAAAAGAAAAGAAAAGACTAGGGCTCAAACCCTAGTCTTTTGGAAGGTTAGTCACGCCTCAATTTAAAAAATATTTTGTTAGATACCTCCTAGATGCCATATATTTACTGGGAAAATAAATAATCCCACATATTATTATATAATGATAAACTTATTATCAGAATCTACTGGGAATATAAAACAGACAAAAATAAAAGTATAAAACCATGAATTAATATATCCTAAGTGAAATGCTCCAGCATGGTGGTGAAGAACACAATATGCATTCACCTTGGTAAGGTTCTAGGGATAAAGAGGTGAACAAGGTAAAATGTTTTCTAATCTCAAGGTGGGCATGTAGCTTAGAAGTACAGCACTTGCCTTACCATGAGGCACCGGGTTCAATCTCTAGCACTACCAGAAAAAAAAAAAAGGGTATTTTCTTCTCTTATGAAGCTTGTCCGCTGGCCTTCTCTCCTAATTGCTATTGTTACCTTAACTGTAGTTGACACTTCCTACACTTCTCTATAATTAATAATTGCTAACATTTACTGGATGCTTACTATGATTAGCATATTTCCTACTACTTGAGAAACTGAGACAGGAGGATTGCAGGTTTGAAGGCAGCCTCAGCAATTTAGGGAGACCTTGATTCAAAATAAAAAAATAAAATACAATAGGGCTGAGCTGGGCATGGTGGCGCATGCTTGTAACCCCAGCATTTGGGAGGCTGAGACTGGAGGATCCGGGTTCGCGGCCAGCCTCAGCTAACTAGTGAGGCACTCCGCAACTTAGTGAGACCCTGTTTCAAAATAAAGAATAAAAAATAGAGCTGGGGGTATAGCTCAGAGGTAGAATGCCCCTGAGTTCAATCCCCAGTACCGCAAAAAAATAAAAAATAAATAAAATAGAGCTAGGGGTATAGCTTGAAGGTAAAATGCCCCCAGTTTAATCTCCAGTGCCAA
>PVLC010035680.1:0-10000 GCA_004027655.1 Graphiurus murinus | reverse complement strand
TACCTACATCATAAAAGTTTTTCAAGGACTAATATCAGTTAATGTAGATACAGTGTCTGGTACACAAAAGGTCCTCCATTAATGGTTGTGTTTGTTTGTAGGTGTTACAAAGAGAGCTCTCCTGAAAGATTTGGGGTTAATTTAGTGAAATTTTTACTTTAACGTCTTTAGATAGTTGTTCACAATTTTCATAACAACATGTATTAAATATTATATCCTTTACCCTCTTGGACTTAGGAAATAAACCAGCTAAGAACAATTAGGCACATAAGAATGCGTAGTAGGCTTATAGCCACTCCTTCATATACTTTAAGGTTAAAAACCCAGATCTTTGTCTAAATGACAAAAAAAAAAAATCTGTTGAAACCCAAATTATTCATCACTGATTATTAAACTCTGAATTACTGTCTTGTATTCACTTCTAAGAAATCTCTTGAAAACAAATATAGTGGGTCTTAAAAGAGCATTACCCCAACAATCCCTTTGCTGGATCAGAAGCCGTTTCTTTTTGCAAATTCCAAATCCCTACCAAAAGGGATCAAAGGGGAGAGAATCAACAAGCACCCACACAGATGCACAGATAAACACAAATCTGATTCCATTTTCTGGAGGTCCTCGAACAAGTCCTTTCTCATATCAAGTGGCTATGTACTTGACATTTCCACTTAAGATATCCTTAATTTAGATTTCCACTTAGATATCTTTACTGTGAAAAATCAGACTCTCCACAGCCACCCTGCCTAGGCTTGCTCCTCCCCAACCACCCCCATCACGATAATAGTACCACTATCTCTTCAAGTTCTTATATAAAACAAATAAACAGAGCCGGGCGTGGTGGCCCACGCTTGTAATCCCAGCATTCAGGAGGCTGAGACCGGAGGATCCGGGTTCACAGCCAGCCTCAGCTATCTAGTGAGGCACTCCGCAACTTAGTGAGACTCAGTTTCAAAATAAAGAATAAAAAAAATAGGGCTGGGGGTATAGCTCAGAGGCAGAATGCCCCTGAGTTCAATCCCCAGTACCGAAACAAACAAACAAACAAACAAACAAAAACCAAATAAACAAACAAAAAACCATACGCCTATATATACACCCATATGCGCGCATGGGAGTCGCCCTCAATTTTCCTCTCTCTCTCCCATCTCATCTATCATGAACTCCTACAGCTCCGGCCCCATCTCTTGTAAGCATAGTCTCTCCTCCTCTAATCTAACCCAGCCATCATGCTCCCGCCCCTGTATTACACAAGAGCCTCCTACTTTCACATTTCTACTCTTTCTCCACACAACAGCCAAACCTTTTAAAAAATGAAATAATTCACATATTTAAAAAGGCAAAAAAGTAATGAATATCCATGTATCTACCGCCTAACTTTTAGAAATATTAATATTTCATCATATTTGCTCAGCTCTCTAGCTCTCTCTTTGGTCCTGAAGATCAAACCCCGGCCCTTGTATGCTAAGCACATGCTCTACTGTTGCCATTCTTTTTGTTTGTTTGTTTGTTTGTTTTGTTTTGTTTTTTGCGGTACTGGGGATTGAACTCAGGGGCATTCTACCTCCGAGCTACACCCCCAGCCCTATTTTTTTTTTAATTCTTTACTTTGAAATCGAGTCTAAGTTGCAGAGTGCCTCACTAGGTAGCTGAGGCTGGCCTCGAACCCGGATCCTCCAGTCTCAGCCTCCCATATGCTGGGATTACAAGCGTGCGCCACCACGCCTGGCTGTATTGCCATTCTTTTTTTTTTTTTTTTTTTTTGGTAGTACTGAGGATTGTACCCAGGGGTATTCTACATTTGAGCTACACCCCCAGTCCTATTTTTTTTTTTTTTAATATTCTTTATTTGAGACAGTGTCTCACTAAGTTGTGGAGGTCCTCACTAAGTAGCTGAGGCTGGCTGTGAACCTGTGATCCTCCTATCTCAGACTCCCAAGTACTGAGATTACAAGCATGAGCATGCCCAGCTTACCGTTGACATTCTTAAAAAAAAAAAAAAAAGAAAGAAAGAAAGAAAGAAATATATTTAGCTTAGCTTATAGTTTTGGAAGCCAAAAACTCGAGACCAAGCAGTCGTGAGAGTCCCCTTGGCTGCATCACATGATAGGGGCCGGTATCCAGTGAGAGTGGACATGAGAGGGAGAGCCATTGCATGGTGAGACCAAAGAGGGGTCCATCTCTCTCTTCTTATAACAACCCACTCTCGGGAGAACTAATTCATTTCAAAGATAATAATAGTCCTGAACTTAGTAAATTTAATGATTTTTATTTCTATAGATAAGATTTTCCTCTGTGTGTATGTGTGTGTGTGTGTGTGTGTGTGTGTGTGTGTGTGTGTGTTACTGGAGATTGAACCAAGGTGAGTTCTACCTCCAAGCTGAACTCCCAGCCCTTTTTTATTTTTTGTTTTGGAAACAGGGTATTGCTAGGTTGCTAAGAGTCTTGCTAAGTTGCTAAGGCTGTCCTTGAACCGGTGATCCTCCTGTTTCAGCCTCCCAAGTACTGAAACTACAGGCATGCACCACCATACCCGACTGAGATTTGACTTTTACTACAGATTCATGAATATCAGTTAGGATTGAGTTCAATTACATGTAGTAGAAAACCCCCCAAAAATAGTGATTTATAGAGAAATGGAAGTTTATCTTTTTTGTACAAAAAAGAGATTTGGATGAAACAGTTGAGGCAATGAAGTTGATTTGGTGTTTAGATGATCAGGGCTAAGTTACTTGGGATTCTCTTTATTTTCCCTTAATGGTTGCAATACAGCTGCTTTAGATTCAACCATCTGTGACCAATTCCCAGGCAAGATAGAGAAGGAAGAGCCAATGGCAAATAAGTATATGTCAGCTGGGCATGGTGGTGCACACCTGTAATCCCAGGACTTAGGATGCTGAGACGGGAGGATCACAGATTCCAGGCCAGCCTCAAAAACTTAACAAGGTCCTCAGCCACTTAGTGAGACCGTGTTTCAAAATAAAAAATAAAAAGGGCTGGAGGTATAGCTCAGAGGTAGAATGCCTCTGGGTTCAATCCCCAGGACTACCAAAAAAAAAAAAAAAAAGAAAAGAAAAAGAGAGAGAGAGAGTATATGTCAGCTAAGTCTTTCCTCCTTTTATGAGTCTTTCCCAAGAAAGAACCTTACCCAACACTTACATCCAATTATATCCTATTTTTCAGAACCTGTCATGACCTATATCTGCAAGAGACCCCGAAAAATAATACTTGACTGTATTCCACCACAATAAAAATATAATTCTGCTATTATGAAAGGAGAGGCTAGGTATTGGACACTGCTTTTTCTTTTATTTCTGTGTGTGTGTGTGTGTGTGTGTGTGTGTGTGTGTGTGTGTGTTATTAGAGAATGAACCCGGGGCATTCTGCCACTGAGTTAGACCCTCAGCCCCATTTTATTTTTTTATTTTGAAACAGGGTCTCACTAAGTTGCTGAGAGTCCCTCTAAATTGCTGAGGCTGGCCTCAAACTTGCGATCTTCCTGTCTCAGCATCCCAAGTACTGGGATTATAGGCGTGTACTACCATGCCGGGTAGTTTTTTCTTTTCTACCTCAAGTAATAAATGAATTTAAATGCTATTAAATGTTATATACATAAGATCATACACATATGAAATTACACATTATGCTACTGCTACAATTTGCTTTGTTATTGTTGTTCGACATAGTAATTTTGAGATTCATCCCCACAGATAGACATAATTTTAACTCCTTCATTTTGAAAGATATGAGGTTTATTCGACTTAGATGCAATTATATAAGATTAAGTGCAGAATGTTGAATGGTTCTGATGCCTAAGCTTCATTTTTCTGTTGAGGGTCTTTGAGACTCCATTCTTTCTGCTTGGAATGCTATTGCCCAAGATGTTCTTCCCAAGATTCCATTTCATCATTCAGGTTGTTAACTGCTGGTTTTCCAATATGCACTATTACTTCCTGTCACGTTGATAGAACGTTTAGCTGGGTACATCCAAGGAAAATAATCACATTTCCTAGATGTGGCCCTACGACTATGTTCTGGCCAATGGGATTTGAGGAAAATTATGTGTTCAAAGTTTTGGGTTATTCTCTTCAAATGAATACATTTTTATAAAGTGATGGCCTTCTTCCTCCTCCTTTCCGTTTTGCATGGTCTGGAGTATGGACCTGTTGTCTGGCCCTCTTAGACCAAATGGGTGACAACTTGGTGAGGCAGCACTGCCAAACACCTTGGGGAGAAAGACTTAGCTTCTATCATGGAGTTTTGTATTTGTATTCATTTTGGTTTTTGTGGTATAGGTGAATTCCACCTTCGAGCGACACCCTTAGCCCTATTTTATTTTTTTATTCTAAAACAGGGTCTCGCTAAATTGCTGAGACTAGTCTCAAACCTACAGTCCTCCGGTCTCAATCTCCCAAGTACTGGGATTACAGACGTGTGCAACCATACCTGACTAACTTCTATCATGACTTAAGGCTCTGTTATTTTTGGAGATTTACTCATATTCAGTCAAATCTATAAGCAATACATGGCCCTGGTTCAAATATCATTTCTCCTTTGCCAAGTTTTCCCTGACTGCCCTCTTGAAAGTAGCTCCACCGAAACACACACAAATCACTATCACACCAGCCCATTACTTCCTTCATTGAATTTATCATCACCAGAACACATTGTGTTCCTTTGTTTGCTTCTTTATTTACTATCTTTCTCTCCCTCTAAAAAATAAATTACAAGGAGGCAAGGACCTTGTCTTTGTCTGTCTTGGTAACATTATATTCTCAGGGCCTAGAATAGTGCCTGGTATGTAATCAACACTCAGTAATTATTTGTTGAATGAATAAAGAATGAATTAACAGAGAAAGAAATTTCCAGTGATTAGCTCCCACTAAGGCAGCAAGTGGTTGGAAGCAAAGATAATATCTATGTTTATTGTCCCATTGCCAGGAACTAACAAACTGCCCAAAATCTTCCTGAAAAAATGAACAAAGCAATAATTCATGATGCTTAACCATTTTACTGTAATACCAAAAAAATTCATGTTATTCAAAGTATTCAGTCTGAAGCAGGGGATATATTCAGTCCAAGTGGGATAGCTCTGTTCTGCAGAAGAAATGTATGCATCAGGGTGCTGGATATATTAAGGGGTCTGTAGTGTGTTCTCATCCTGAGACTCCATTATCCTTTGAAAACATGTATCATATGCTAATTCTGGACCACATTTGTAAGTGGCCTCTGTTGGTACCACATGAGACTGACATTCGCTTCATTCATTCACTTAGCAAGTAAAGTTCAAGCATTTGACACCTGCTAAGCAACGTAAGGAGATGTGAAGACTTATGGAACACAGTCTGTGATCTCAGAATCTACAATCTAGTTGAAGGGACACAACATAAAAACAGAAAAGCTTAAACAGCCTTGCAAACTGGACTATTACAAAGCCTAACTAAGGAAAACCAAAGCAACGAGCCAGAGAGTAAATGCTCCCAGGGATGGGAGAAGGAGAAATCACTACAGGCTAGTAGGATCAGGGGAGGCATTTCAGTCAGCATTCTTTCTGCTATAATACAGGACAACTGACCCCACAACTTAGAAGAAGGAATATTTATTGGATCACAGCTTTTTGGGGGGAGATCTCGGTGTTCAGTCCACTTGAGGCTGGGGTGTGAAGCTGAAAGCTGGAGCTCAGGCCATGGCAGTGGGAAGCAGGGAGAAGGAGAGCACAGCAAGCAAGCAAAGGAATTCAAAGACACAAGCACAACCTCCAAGGCCACACCCCCAGAGACCCATCTTCTCCATCTGCACCCCACTGACCTGAGTTACCACCCAGATAATTATCTACTGGTAAGATTACAACCCCCATGACAGAACCATATCAGCCTTGAACATCAATGCCTGAGCTCTATATCTATATCTGACCATAACAGGAGGCTTTATACAGAAGAAGCTGGGCCTAGTGAAAGGGAAGGACTTAGGTGGATACAGAAAATGGTGGTGGGAGCGAGGGGCATTTCATGACCCACAAGTGTGTGTCACCTAGAAAAAGATCATATTTATAGTTAGCTCCTGCAAATGATTTTGGATACAAGCATCTCAAATGGATGCACATATCAGGACAAATACCAGGCATTCTCAAAGGTATGTTTTAGTTTACAGGACTCAGTTAAAGGACTCTCACATAAGCAGTGTTATACACCCTGAGAAAAGTTGCTTCCACCATTTTCAACCAGGTAGTATTCCAAATGCTCCTGCAGTGAAAGCATCAGCCCTAAAATCAATCAGGTACTAAGAAACAAAAGCTGCCTCTAGGACAGAATGTTCAAGTGAACTCTCTAGAAGAGACTACCTCCTCCGCTGCTCAGCAACATATCTTGCAGCACCAGACTGATTTACGTTTCCAGTGTCCTCCAAGATTCCATAACTTTAGGGCATCTACATAAATATGGCTTATGACAAATACATACTACCGCATAAGTATAATATAACCAGTAACATCACATGCATTTGTAAATATGCTGATAAAGCTAATATTTATGTGCAAAGAGAAGTGACACAGAAATTTCCTCCTTGATCTTAAAAGTGAATTGTCACTTTTCAGTACCTTCTCTAAAATAAGTTGCCAAACCTCTGACATTGTTCCTTTTTAACAGAATACTGCTAAATTGAATTTATGCCCAGAAGTTATTTCTTCTTGCCTGCACAAAGAACTGTATAAACAGGATGGCACCTATTTTGAAATTAATACGATGTTGAGTTGTACCACTTGGATACGTATTAAAAGGAGCACCAGAATCAAGGGACAATTGCCAAGCTTCCCTCGGAGTAGCAGAAAGGTATGAGGATTCTGTATTTTCCACTCTAGGAAGGCCAAAATAAGACATGGTTTTGAAGGAACTCAGTCCATTTCTTGATGAGTTTGTGCCATTTCAAAGCATTCTCTTTGTATTTGCCACTCCAGGGACCAGTAGTGATTGAATATTGGCAAAGTGCACAAAGACGGAACATGTCCCCTTGCACCTAGCATCTCAGTCTGCATTCTTTTTTGGAGCCTGTCTTTTCCTGTTCTGTCATTCACACTCTGAAATGCTTCTTTTGAAATTTTGAAAGTAGATACTCGATATCCTGATTAATGCACCAATATCAGGGATTAATTATGGGAAAAGTATTTTAATAATTTATGTGCAGAATAAAAACATTTTAAACAGTACCAATGACTTTTTTTTTTTTTTTTTTTGCAGTACTGGGGATTGAACTCAGGGGCATTCTACCTCCAAGCTACACCCCCAGCCCTATTTTTTTTTATGCTTTATTTTGAAACCGAGTCTCATTTAGTTGCAGAGTGCCTCACTAGGTAGCTGAGGCTGGCCGCGAACCCAGATCCTCCGGTCTCAGCCTCCCGAATGCTGGGATTACAAGCGTGCGCCACCACGCCCGGCTACCAATGACTTTTTTTATCCTTCAGAATTTCTTTATTCTTCTTCCATTAAAATGAAACCTCAATGCTATAGCTTATGTACTCAAGGAAAGGTAAAATCCAGAAAACAGAGTTGAATTAAATTCTCTTTGAAATAAACGAACATATAAATCCCTAGCAGAAATAATAACTTTGAAAATCTACCAGTATTTTGCTTTGTTGGCATGGTTCTTTGTTAATCAAAAAGAAAAGGTTCAAGCCAGGAATGCTGGTGCACGCTTGTAATCCCAGTACTTGGGAGGCTGAGACAGGAGGATCCAGGTTCCTGGCCAGCCTCAACTACTTAGTGAGACCCTCTGCAACTTAGTGAGACCCTGTTTCAAAATAAAGAATAAAAAATAGGGCTGGTGGCATAGGTTGGAGGTACAATGCCCCTGGGTTCAATCCCCAGTACTGCAAAAAAAAAAGAAAGAAAAAGTTCTCTTTTAAAAGATGAAGTTCTCAAAGCACAAAGTCTATCTCTAAACAAGAAGACTAGAAAGAAAGCATGGTGATAGGGAATCAGTGTTTGAAAATTAAACTGAAGAAAGATTTGATCTCAAGTTTGAGGCCAGCCTCAGCAACCCAATGAGACCCTTAGCAACTCAACAGACCCTGTTTCAATAAAATGATAAAATAAAATAAAGGGCTGCAGGTGTAGCTTGAAGGTAGAAATCCCTGGGGCTAAATCCCCAGTACCAAAACAAAAGCTAAAAGAAATTCCCAAAGACCTAAGAATGAAGGGAAAGCAGTGAAGTTAACCACAAATGAGAATCTCTAAGAAGGGAGCTTATGTTCTGGTCTCTAAGAACAGCCCTGGCTTTTCACACTCCACCCTAGAAGGAATGACAATAGAAATATGAAACAGGTTTGGGAGATTCCCAGAAGTCATCTGTGCTTTGCTTCCTGGGTAAAGTCCAGAGAGGAAATGAGAGTTATAAAGAAAACCTTTGCAGCAGAATTCTTTTATGATAACAATTCAGCAGGAATGTAGTGAGGTGTTTAGGAAGAGAGGACCTGTGACAGGTCCCCAAATCCTTGACCCCAGAAGTGGCTGAAGAAGACCAGCTATCCTGAAGGACAAGGAGACACCTTGGTGTATCGCATGGATTGTTCAAGCTGGAAGTCATGGTAGGACCAGTGACTAATGATTAGCAGAGACAAAAAAATTACAGACCAGACTTTTCCTTCTCCTTAAACCATGATGAATTTAAACCTCAAAGAACTTAGATGCCACTAGAGGGAGAAGGACAGGGAATACAGGAACTCTGAGTTTACATTGGGAACAATCACTACTTACACTGGCAAATATAAACAACTAGAGAAGAATTTCCCAAAGCTCCCACCATCATGTCCACCATGGAACCTGCATCCATATCAGTATCATCGACTTCCATCCAGTTGCCATGGAGAACGTCTGTGCCTCTACCGAAGGCACAGCTAGACCTCCACTTCCACACTGGATCCAGATCTTATCTGTGCTCATTGACTCAAGAGCAGTGCTCTAGCCAGTCTCTTCTTTCTCCTGTAGCACCAGTTTTTCCTTCTTTCCTAAGTTGTTTCAATCAACAAGTAAACATATCATACTTAACGTTTGTCTTTTTGTGTGTATGTGGGGCGGGGGGGGGGTACTGGAGATTGAACCCAGGGGCATTCTGCCACTGAGTTGTACCGCCAGTCCTATTTTTTATTCTTTATTTTGAAACAGGGTCTCACTAAGTTGCAGAGAGCCTCACTAGCTGAGGAAAGCTGCAAATCTGTGATCCTCTTGTCTCAGTTCCCAAGTACTGGCATTATAGGTGTGTGCCACAATGCCTGGCAACTTTCATCTTAAAGAAAAAAAGCCTTACCCTGATAAATGAGATATTTGTATGGCACTAGGATATTACCGCACATATTATATCTTTACTAATTACCAAAGGGAGAAAGTACTTTATAATGGAGAAATCTGTCAGTCACCATTTCAACTAAGAGATTAAATTTTAGCACCATTAACAGTGGACAATCATATATTTTGTGCTTCCTGATCGGCTACAACATGAAGTGCAAGGCATACCTTAAGGAATAGATATAAATAAGTGTATTTTTAATTATATATATGTACATATACATACACACATATTTATTTATTTATTTATTTATTTATTTATTTATTTATTTATTTATTTTAGTGCTGGGGATAGAACCCAAGGCCTTGCACATGCTAGGCAAGCATTCTACCACTAAGCTACATTCCCAGCTCAGGAATTTTTTTTTTTTTTTTTTTTTTTTGCGTACTGGGGATTGAACTCAGGGGCATTCTACCTCCGAGTTGCACCCCCAGCCCTATTTTTATTCTTTATTTTGAAACCGAGTCTCACTTAGTTGCAGAGTGCCTCACTAGGTAGCTGAGGCTGGCCGCGAACCCGGATCCTTCAGTCTCAGCCTCCCGAATGCTGGGATTACAAGTGTGCGCTACCACGCCCGGCTCAGGAATATTCTTAATTAAGTAAAATTTTTAATCTGCATCTAATTAAGCCTCTAAAGTTAATTTCCTGAGGTTTTTGTTGTTGTTGTTGT
>PVLC010035679.1:0-16186 GCA_004027655.1 Graphiurus murinus | reverse complement strand
GCGCTCCAGGCCCCCTTCCCCACTCCACTGCGGTTCCTCCTCCATTATCTGGGTCCCTCTGGTATCCAGATTACTCCTTAGCTTCCACCTAGGAGAGAAAACATCTGACCCTTCACGTTCTGTGACTGGCTAACCTCACTTAACATAATGCTCTCCAGGTCTCAGTCATTTCAAGAACGTTCACTGCAATCATGTCCAAGACAGCCTCTTTATTCATTAACACTCCATGAAAACTTTATGTAACGTTTGCTCTTTTAGGATAGAGACAGAGAAAGAAAGAGAGAGGGAGAGAGATTAGCACAACCGGAAAGCAGGCTGGGCAGTCCACGGAGCTCAGCGGGCGGTGTCGGGTCTCTGGTCCGGTCACTGTGAGTCTGGTCTGGATCTTCAGGCCTGACCGTCCCCAGGGCGCAGCCAGACCCCAAGGTGAGGACTGAGGTCGGCATGGCGGGTGGCGAGGCTCCCTGGCCATCAGCTGCGGGTTTTCAGTCTCAGGTGCCAACAGCTACAGTCCTCGGGTTGCTAGGGACTCCGTGTGGTAGTCAAGGTGCTCCTGTGAGCAGGCTTCGCCCCTGAGCATTGTCTGCCATGCCGGGGCGTTGCGCCTTGCGCCTGGTGCCTGTGTGTGGACCCTGGACCCCGGGTGTGTGTGCCGCCAGGGTCGCGCTTGTGCACCGCGCATCACGTGTGCGCACGCCCAGATGTGCGGGGGAGTTAAGCCCCTCTTCGGCTTTAATGGAGCCCTCCATGTGCGGCGGGAGCGCAAAGGCCCCATTTCCATGATGGGTGGTGGCCGAGTCGCCTTCTGCCCGCAGAAGCCACTTCCTGGTCCTTCTAGAGGGTGGACGTGGGCCTTCCCTCCTGGGTTCCCACTGCCCACCTTCCTCAGGCTTCAGGTCTTCCAGCTAGCCCGAGGAACCCTCTCTGCAAAGTGTCCCTGTGATTCCGGGAGGACCACCAGGAGCATCTGCTCTGCCATGTAAGGTAAACGAATCCCAGGAGTGATGCTTCAGCGCACCGGTCTCCAGACGCTGGAGAGAGTTCAAGAGGATTGTTCTTTTTATTTTTAATTAATACAAGTACACATTTATGGGGTGCCACGTGATATTTCAATGCATGTATACAAAGTGCGCCAATCAGGGTAGTTAGCATTTCCATCTCCTTATCATTTCGTGTGTGTGTGTGTGTGTTTGTGTGTGTGTGTACTGGGGGATGGAATCCAGGGGCATTCTACTTGTGAGCTACACTCCCAGCCCTGTTTTATTTTTCATTTGGAAATAGGGTCTCACTAAGTTGCCGACAGCCTCACTAAGTTGTTGACGCTGGCCTCCAGCTTTCGATACTCCTGTCTCAGCCTCCCAAGTACTAGGAGTATAGGCGCACACCACCACACCCAACTCTCATTTCTTTGTTTGGAAACACTGACCTTTTCTGTTTTGCTTCTTACAATATGTCCCAGATTATTGTGAACTACAGTCACCCATGTGCCGTAAACGTCTAGAATCTACTCCTCCTCTCCGTGTTTAGGTGCCCATTGCCCACCCTCCCTCTACCTTCCAGCCTGGTAACCTTACTGTACTCTTTTCCTTTTTTTTTTGGATACTACTGATTTTGATATCAGGAGGATTCTACCTCTGAGTTAGACTACCCAGCCCTTTTTCATTTTTTATTTTGAAACAGAGTCTCGCTAAGTTGCTGAGGCTGGCCTCAAACCTGTGATCCTCCTGTCTCAGTCTCCCAAGGAGACTGAGTTAGTAATCACCACGCCTGATTACTCTCTTTCTCTTTCTTTCTTTCTTTGTATTGGGGATTGAACCCAGGGCATTCTACCTCTCAACTACAACAAAAACTATTTTGCTTTTTATTTTGAAACAGGGCCTACTTAAGTTGCTGAGGGCCTGGCATTTCGTATGGAATCATGGTCCATGCGACACAGCCTTCAGTTGCCCTCCCTTCCCCAAAGTCAGACCCAGATCTGTGGCATGAAGCCCCAGCCCTCTCTCTGGTCACACACGTGACCAGCCCCATCCCAAGTCACCTTGATAATGTGAAGCCTCAAAAGGTCACCACCAGCCTCACTGTCGGCGGAGACCATCAGGTGTGGTCCCATCGCCTACCAGGACAATAGAGAAAGTCTGGGCGCTCTAAAACCCCCAAGAGTCTAGAGGTTACCTCCCAGGAACGGGGGACAAAGGCCCGATGAATTCTTGGTGTGTGTGTGGGGGGGCACTGGGGATTGAACCCAGGAGTATCCTACCTCTGAGTATACCCTCAGCTATATTTTATTTTTTGTTTTGAAACAGGGTCTCACTAAGTTGCTGAGGGCCTCACCAAGTTGCTGAGGCTGGTCTTGAACCTGTGATTCTCCTGTGTCAACCTCTCAAGTACTGGGATTACAGGTGTGAGCTGCCATGCTGGGTTCAGCCCAATTCTTTATTACCCATATTATAAGATGTAAAATTCTTAAAACATCATGTTCTGAGGAAAAAATCAAGAATATGGCCCTTTTACCGGGCATCATGGCACATGCTTGTAATGCTAGCAGCTCAGGAGGCTGCAGCAGGAGGATCTCAAGTTCAAGGCCGGCCTGGGCAACTTAGCAAGACCCCATCTTAAAATAAAAACTAAGAAGGGTTGGGGTGAAGCTCAGTAGTAGACTACCTGTGGTTTTCATCCCCAATACCACCACCACCATAACAATAGTAATAGGAACAATAATAATACTGAGACGGCTACTTGGGCTCCCTTTTGTTCTGATTCGTTTAGCCCAACAACATCTGAGCAGTGCCATGGTTTTACTGCTACTTGTTTGCCTTTGAAAATGTCTTCTAGAGCCAGGCGTGGTGGTGCACGCTTGTAATTCCAGCATTTGGGAGGCTGAGACTAGAGGATCCGGGTTCGAGACCAGCCTCAGCTACTTAGTGAGGCACTCCGCAACTTAGTGAGACCCTGTTTCAAAATAAAGAATAAAAAAATAGGGCTGAGGGTGTAGCTCAGAGGTAGAATGCCCCGGAGTTCAATCCCCAGTACTGAAAAAAAAAAAAAAAGAAAATGTCTTCTCCAAATGCTAACATTCCACCAATTATGCTTGGAATGTCACTCTAAACTTGTACCATATACCTTTTAAAATGCATTGAGCTTTGTAGGTATACAAAAATATATAATATATAATCAACAGAAGTATAAATGTCATTGAAGATTGACTATTAAAATGTTAGCTAGCTATGTCTTTTATTTTCTTAGAATAACTTTCTAGAAGTGAGATCCCCCTGTTGGAAAAGACATACATTTTTGATGAAGCAGTCACCTTGGAGTGGCAGAATTATAAATGATCAAGCAATTCCGGTTCAAGATGTATGCCCAAAGGAATGAAAAGCAGAGAGCCATGCAGATATTTGTGTATCTATGCTCATAGCAGTACTAGTCACAGTGGTCAAAGATGGAAACAACCCAAATGTCCCTTGAGGGATGAGTGTATAAACAAATTGTGGTATCTACGTACAATGGAATACTATTCATCCATAAGAAGGAAGGAAGCCGGGTGCGTTGGCACACACCCGAAATCCCAGTACCTGGGAGGCTGAGACAGGAGGATCACAGGTTTGAGGACAGCCTCAGAGCTTAGCAAGACTCTGTTTTGGTTTTTTTTTTTTTTTTTTTTTTTTTTTTTTTTTTTTTTTTTTTTTTTTTTTTTGCGGTACTGGGGATTGAACTCAGAGGCATTCTACCTCCGAGCTACACCCCCAGCCCTATTTTTTATTCTTTATTTTGAAACCGGGTCTCACTAAGTTGCAGAGTGCCTCACTAGGTAGCTGAGGCTGGCCGCGAACCCGGATCCTCCGGTTTCAGCCTCCCAAATGCTGGGATTACAAGCATGTGCCACCACGCCCGGCAAGACTCTGTTTTAAAAGAAAAAACAAAATAGGTCTGCGGGTGTAGCTCAGAGATAGAATGACCCTGTGTTCATCCCCAGTACAAAAAAACAAAAACAAAAAAGCAAAACAAAACAAAAAAAAAAAAAAAGGGAAGGAAATTGAAAAATTCTATAATATGGATGAACTTTGAGGACAGAGAGGACAAATATTGCATGATTCCATTAATATGAGGTACCTAGAGTAACCTGATTCATGGAGACAAAAAGCGAAATAGTGATTACCGGAGCTGGATGGAGGGAGAAGAGGAATTAGTGTTTAAGAGGATGAAGAGTTTCAGGTCTACATGGTGAAATTTCCAGACACAGACAATGATCCTGGTCACACAATCATGTGAATGCATTTAGTGGCATTGAAATGTATACTTAAAGTGCTAATTTTTATTATTTTACATTTACACAAAATTTATTGCAGATACTTAAATAATAACTTTACATTAAATTTTATGTATATTTTGCCACAATAAAAAAGTTCATGCATTTCTTACAGCTTGATGTATATTGGCAAACTGTCTCTCCCAAAAGAATTCCACTAGGGGTTGGGGAGTCGCTCAGTGGTAGAGTGCAAGCATAGCATGTGTGAGGCCCCGGGTTTGGTACCTAGCACACAAGTGGAAAGTTATACTACCTTACCGTCTTTCTAAAGTTCCTGGAAAACGGAGCCTGAGCAATTCTTAAATGTGATATATCATTAGGGGTGAGAGTGCCAGCTCAGTGGAGCAATAAAGAGATTTAAAAAAGGAGCCAGGTATGGTGGTGTACACCTATAATCCTGGTACTTGAGAGGCTGAAACAGGAGGATCACAGATTTAAGACCAGCCTCAGTAATTTAGTGAGACCCTCAGTAATTCACTGAGACCCAGTTTCAAAATAAAATAGGGCCAGGGGTATAGTGCAGAGGTAGAATGTCCCTGAGTTCAATTCCCAGTATTGGGGAGGGGGGGCAGAGACAGAGATACAGAGAGAGAGCGCTAGAGATGGAAAGAGGGAAGGAAGGAAGGAAGGAAGGAAAGAAGGAAGGAAGGAAGGAAGGAAGGAAGGAAGGAAGGAAGGAAGGAAGAAAGGAAGGAAGGAAGGAAGGAAGGAAGGGAGGTCATTTAAGGAGATGTATTACCGAGCTGGTCAGAGCTCCATGAAAAACTCAGTTGCTTCACATTGAAGACGTCTTTGAACAGATCCTATGGAACTAGTGTGCCTTGGAATGTTGGAAGGAACAAAGGAGAGAAATTACCAGCGATTTCTCAGGGACCAAAGTGTACACTGAGAGGTGCTAACACCCTTGTCCTTAGCAGCAGGGAGCTAGGTCCACACCCAAAAGTCATCAGCCAGCCCAGAGGCACAGGAGGACCTTCTGAGTGGAGGGGGCTCAGGCCAAGGTGACCTGCAGTGCTAAGAAGCAAGGCCACTCCCCGTGCTGTAGCTTTCCCCAGAGCCAGCAAAGACCCAGGGAGCTGCGGGGACAAGAGAAAAAGCAAAGCGCATTGTTCTCAGCACCCGAGAATGTCTGCCTTCTCTTCTGTCCTTCTTATCTCAGCCAGCGATAATAGCCGTGCATGTAGTTACATATTTGCCATTTTGATTATGCAATGTCGAAAAATGTTAAGTAAAATTATCGCCCATAGGTATTTATTCTTCTCTAAATTGCGTCCTTACCTATTTTTCTACAGATATTCATTATTTGCAAATGTGCAAGGGTTTAGCAGTTGAGAGATACGAATGCTTTGTCACTTGTGTATCAGGGAGAGAAGTAGGAATCGTGAGTTCTAGAACTCTCCTCCGGCTAGATGATAGCAATAATGTTTCAAGTACGTGGTCTGGATCAAGGAAAATCTCAATTTCCAAGCCTTAGCCAGTTTTTTGTTGTTGTTGTTTGGGGTTTTGTTTGTTTGTTTGTTTGTTTTTGGTACTAGGGATTGAACCTAGGGTCTCTCTCCCACTGAGCTACATCCCCAGCCCTTCTTTCTTTCTTTCTTTCTTTCTTTCTTCCTTTATTTATTTATTTATTTATATTTTGAAACATGGTCTTGCTAAGTTACTGAGTATCTCACTAAGTTGCTGAGACTGGCTTCAAACCTACAACCCTCCTGTCTCATCTTCCCCAGGAAGATCACAGGTTCGAAATCAGTCTCAACAACTTAAGGAGACCCTCAGCAACATAGTGAGACCCTATTTCAAAGTTAAAAGAAAAAAAAAAGTAAAAAAGGTATAAGAGGGTGTGATGGTGCACACCTGTAATCTCAGTGCTTGGGAGGCCAAGACAGGAGGATTGCAAGTTTGAGGACAGCCTCAGCAAGTAGGGAGCCTCTCAGCAACCTAATGAGACCCTGGATTTATTTTTTTATTTTTATTTTTTTATTTTTTATTTTTTTTGCGGTACTGGGCATTCTACCTCCGAGCTACACCCCCAGCCCCTTTTTATTCTTTATTTTGAAACAGAGTCTCACTGAGTTGCGGAGTGCCTCACTAGGTAGCTGAGGCTGGCCGCGAACCTGGATCCTCTGGTCTCAGCCTCCCGAATGCTGGGATTACAAGCGTGCGCCACCACGCCCGGCTGAGACCCTGGATTTAAAACAAAAAAAATTAAAGACTAGGGGTATAGCTCGGAGGCAGATTGCTGATGGATTCAATCATAGTAACCCCCCCCACACACACACACACACATACACTAAATACAAGTAAAAAGAAAAAAGACGAGGGTGTGGATGGGAGGTAGAATGATTCCAGGTTCAATCCCCAGCAAGAAAGGAAGGAGGGAAAGAAGGAAGGAGGAAGGAAGGGGAAAGAGAGCAGGAAGGAGAGGGTGGTGGCAGGGAGAAAGAGGACCCAGCCGAGGCGCCGGTCTTGAGTTGACTGAGATTCTCCTTTCATTTGAGGGTGCAGGTGGAGAAGCGCGCTGTGCGGCAGTGACGTGCTGAACTGAGCTTTGAAATATTGGTGCACTGCAACAGCCTCTTCTTCAGGCCGAAGCAAGGAGGGGGTTAGAAGAGACATCGGGCCCTCTGAAAGTGGAACCCAGCAGACCCAGGATCAGCCTCGGGGGCCGGAGCCAGAGAGGTGCAGGGAGTGGCGCTCAGGAGCGCAGTGGCGGATTCACTTAAATACGTAACTACCGCTTGCTGCCTTACCTAGACCATTAAGTACATTAAGAAAACCATCCCGTGATGGGCTGGACTGTGGGTTTCATGGTGCTCAGCGCAAACTGGTCGAGAGCTGGGTTAAGCATTCCTGCATTTTCAGAGTTGTGTGTGTCCAGCAGAAAGGATCAACACATGGATGAATACATGGTTTATAGCTGCCATTTCTAAGGCCAAGGTTGGGATCAAATGCCAGACACTTGGCCGGAGGGTTAGAGGGGTCACGTGACATGCCCGCCTGCTTTCTTGGTGATCTGAAGCACAGACAAATTTGGGAAGTGTAAGCAGTTCTATTCATGTATTTATTTGTTTATTTACATATTTATTTATGCATGCCTGTGTGTGTTACTAAGAATTGAACCCTGAGTATTCTACCTCTGAGCTACACCGCCAGCTTTTTTTTTTTTTTTTTTTTTTGGTTTTGAAACAGGATCTCGCTAGGTTGCTGAGAGTTTTGCTATGTGGCTGAGGTTATCCCCCAATCTGCCATCCTCCTGTCTCAGTCTCCCAAGTACTGGGATTACAGGGGTACACCACCTCACCAACTGGTTTTGTTTATTAATGTCAAAGAGTAACCTTTAATCGCAGTGCTATTTTTATATTTGGTGAGAAAAATTAGAGACACAAGTATAGATGTGTGTGAGTGTATGTGTGAGTATAACATGTCTCATGCTCTAATACCGTCCTTCCCTGGTGCTTGGGCCGTTCAGTCTTGCACCAGACAAGAAGCCACTGAAGGAGTCGGCCTCCACCATCTCCTAGATGTGAATTAAATTAGTTCATCTGATGACTCGATGGATTCCCTGCGATTGAGGAGATTCTGGAGACAGGAGACCTGAGCACAGATGGAGAGGGAGGGGGGCCTGAGAGTGCGGGCGGCGCTGGCCCGGGCTCCCCTGGCATCTCCCAGCAGCTGGGGCCAGGAACCACACCTGGCCTGCTGGGCTCAGCCCTGGGAAGCTTGCTTTGTGTCCTGAGAGTGCTTGAGAGAGAAGACTCAGTTCTGAAACAGAGGGCTGGAGAGAGGTAGGAAGAGGAACCTCTTCAGCTGAGATGTCATTAAGTCATGGTATGCGTGCTCCTGTTTTCTAACTAAAGAAAGAGTGTGGGGTGTGGGGCAGGGCAGGGTCCGACTCGGCAATTCCTACAATCACCAGAGAAATGGGCATGCCTTCCCTTCCTTTTCTTTCTTTCTTTTTGGTACTGAGGATTTGAACCAGGGGCATTCTACCTCTGAGCGACATCGCCAGCCCAGTTTATTTCTTTTTATTTTTTAAAATTTTAAGAAAGGGCCTCTTTAAGTTGCTGAGGGTCTCACTAAGTTGCTGGGGCTGGTCTCAAACCTTCCAACCTTCTGTCCCAACCTCCCAAGTACTGGGATTACTGGAATGAGCCACCACACTGGACTTTGCCTTATCTTTTGGTGAAAGCCCTCCCAGAGCAAGTCAAAGCTCTCCTTTGAGATAAGAAGATAGACTTTATCAAGACTAGCGCTTGGCTTGGTTCTAACTTGCAGAGGAGGGGCTGGTGGGACAGGCCCTGGAGCAGGGCCTGGTACTGCTGTAGACTCCCTGGGCCTCCTTCTGGAAAAGCCTTGAGCTCCCTTCCAAGTTCTGTTCCTTTAAAAAAAAAAAAAAGAAAGAAAATGTGGTGTATGCACACAACAGAACTTCACTCAGCTGTAAAAGAACCAAGTGACGTCATTTGCAGGAAAATGGATGGACCAGCAGCGTATGAGGCTAAGTGAGACCAGCCAGTCCCAGAAAATCAAGGATCCTGTGTTTTTTCTCCTATGTGGAAACCAAAAGCAACTTCAGAGAGAGGAGAGAGGCCAGGAGAAGAGTGGACGGGGGCAGGGAGGGGCGCGGGGCGGTAAGGAGAACAGATGAAGGAGAGGTTCAGACAGTGCTGTGTCCCCCATGAAGGCCTCGCTGCCCGTCTCTGCGGCGGAATCCAGAGGCAACACACAGGTGTGCTCGGATCACCTGGAATCTCATAACGATGTCTAATTCCCATGTACCAATGAATGGATAATAATAAGTCAGCCACCCTTTGTACTTCTCACCCCTTTTTTTGGAACTGGGGACTGAACCCAGGGGTATCCTATCTCTGAGCTACACTCCCAGCCCTATTTTACTTTTTTATATTGAAACAGGGTCTAAGTTGCAGAGGGCAAGTTGCCCAGGCTGGCCTAGGATCCTCCTGTTTCAGCCTCCCAAGTACTGGGATTACAGGCGTGCACCAGCAAGCCTGGCCACACCTAGCTACTTCTGACCCTTGCCCCTTGGAGAGGGTGAGCATTTCCGAGAACCGGCTCTGGTAGTGTCCAGTCTGGTAGTGTTGTGCTGCTGCCCAGCGGCAGAACCTCTGGCTGACGGTAGAGAAGAAATGAGGTTAGCCAGGCGTGGTGGCGCACGCTTGTAATCCCAGCATTCGGGAGGCTGAGACTGGAGGATCCGGGTTCTCGGCCAGCCTCAGCTACCTAGTGAGGCACTCCGCAACTTAGTGAGACCCTGTTTCAAAATAAAGAATAAAAAAATGGGGCTGGGGGTATAGCTCGGAGGTAGAAGGTCCCTGGGTTCAATCCCCAGTACCGCAAAAAAAAAAAGAGAGAGAGAGAGAAGCAATGAGGTGGTGGGTGGTTGTCCTCCAATGAACGTGGACAAGTTCTATGCGGCCCTCGCGTGACACCAGGATCCACACCAGGAAGGGGCGCTGGCAGCGGAGCTGCACCATTTCAATTTTATTTTCTCTTTCCTCTTCCTCCTCCCTCCACTTCCTTGTCCTTCCTCCTCCTCCCTCTTTCTCCTCCTCCTCTTCTTTGTTTCTTTTTTATCTTTCCTTTGGTATTGGGGATTGAACCCAGGGGCATCCTACTTCTGAGCTACACCCACAGCCCTATTTTATTTATTGTTTTGAAATAGGGTCTTGCTAGGTTGCTGAAGGTCTTGCTATGTTGCTGAGGCTAGCCTCAAACTCATGATCCTCCTGTCTCAGCCTCCCAAGTACTAGGATTAAGGTGTGCACCATTATGCGGAGCTGGCCTAGACTGTATCTGAAGTGGCCACATGTCTGCTGGCCCACACCGAGCCTCTGCCTCCTGTATGTGTCTCCTTCTGTGGTCCCGTGGTGGTAGGGTGAGACATTAGGAAACTGGTTCTCTGGTGGTGAGCCCAGGTAAGCCAGAGCCTTGAATGAGTCAGTGCAGAGCTCTGCCCTGCTGCCCACTGCCCACTGCCCACTGCCCACTGCACCTGGACCGGTTATGTCAGAGCTCTGAGCTGAGTCTTCTTATTTGTAGACTAGGATTAATGATGCCTATGTTATTATATGTAACATCTTTAAGTACCAATATACGGTAAATAAGAAGTTTCTCTTTGTTATCACCCTCTGTTGTTACAACCCAAATCTGTATCTGTGTCTGGGTTTATCTACATCTATAGATCCATCTGTAGCTGTATCTACACGAATCTGTATGTATAGAGGGAATTTATTTGTTCAACAGATTCATTGGGTTATAAGTTGTATACAAAATTCAATGACTTTTAGTAGACTTACTAGTAATGTGACCACCACTACATTCTAATATTAGGCCATTTCCATCACCCTGAAAGGAAACTTAAGGCATTTGCATTCAACTACAATTAATTTACCTTAAGATTTTAATTCATTTGTTATAGGTGTGTTATTTGTTAGTCAGCTTTCCAGTACTATAACAAACACCTGAGGTCATCAACTTACAAAGATAAAAGGTTGATTTTGGCCCACAGTTTTGGAAGTTTCAGCCCACCAACCTGTTGGCCCTGTTTATCTGGGGACTGTGGCAAGGCAGCTCATTGTGGTGGGAGAGTGTGCTGCAGCAAAGCTGGTCACCCCAGGACAGCTGAGAAACAAAACAGCAGAAGAGGAAGATTCCCCTCCGGGCCACGGCCCCAGTGACCCAGAACCTCCCGCCAAGCCCCACCTCTTAGTGTTCTGCAGCCTTTCAATAGCGCCATGGGCTGGTGACCGAGCCGTTAACACTCGGGGACATTCCAGATCCAAACTATGGCAATAGGAATCCCCACAAGGCACCCCTAAACGCTACTAAGTAAAGACAATAACTGCGGTTAGATTTTGCCCAATCAATCTTGAGTCTCATTTGCTTTTTACCTTTTTAAGTTTGCCAAAGTAGCTCTCTTCCCACAGAGTGAAGTCCGGAGATTGAAACCAGGGGGTGGCAGTTCCGGGTGGCAGTTCCTGTGTGTCTGCAGCACTGGCGCGGCGCCCGCGCCCAGGGCAACCGTGGTCTCCAGGAAGAGGCTTTGGAGGCCACGCTGAACAGGGAGGCTATTCTTGTCAGAGCTGCTAAAACCTAAAACAGAAACCCAAACTCTTCAAGCTGAAACTTGACATGAGGTTCGAACTTCATATGAACCTGCTCCCTTTAATAATTTTTTTTTTCTTTTTGCAGTACTGGGGATGGAACCCAGGGGCATTCTACCTCTGAGCTACACCCCCAGCCCTATTTTTAATTCTTTATTTTGAAACAGGGTCTCTCTAAGTTGCGGAGGGGAGGGCCTCACTAAGCAAGGCTTTTAATTCAAGAACTTAAAATTGTTTTAGAATTTTATATGAAAGAAACCAAAAAGTGATTAGTTTGTTTTGCCTTCATTTGTTATAATGAATCTAGTGAAAATTTCAGAAAGAAAAAGTCAGCACACAGTGACTGGGTTTCCCTCAGTTACATGGTCACCTCTAGACAGAAATGCTTTCAGTGATAAAGATTTTTAAATCAAAGATGTATGTTACAATATCTCCAATTCCCGTTCATCATCTTTACTAGTGCTGGTCAATAAAGTAACCATTAGCTGGTGTGGCAGGCTAGCAAAAGCTTGAAGTGTGGCTCTCTGATTGGGGAACTGAACTTTCCATTTAATTTTTTTTTTTTTTTTTGCGGTACTGGGGATTGAACTCAGGAGCATTCTACCTCCGAGCTACACCCCCAGCCCTATTTTTTTTATTCTTTATTTTGAAACCGAGTCTCACTAAGTTGTGGAGTGCCCCACTAGGTAGCTGAGGCTGGCTGCGAACCCAGATCCTCCAGTCTCAGCCTCCCGAATGCTGGGATTACAAGCGTTCGTCACCATGCCTGGCTTAATTTTAATGAAACTAAATTTAAAAGCTAGTAAGTCAGTCACTGGAAAACTGAAGTCTACTTGAAATGTCTATGTAAAAACCTACTGTTTTCAACAATAGATTTCATTAAATCCAAATAGAACTTTGTCATATAAATAGAGCTTTGTCACAATAAGCTCTGCCATTGTGAAAATTAAGTGTCTGAATTGAGATACACCATGACAGTACAATATGGACCAGATTGCAAAAATTTATCATAAAAAAAGTTCACTCGTCAGGCACAGTGGTGCTTATCTATAATGTTAGTACATATATATATATATATATATATATATATATATATATATATATATATATACATGACTACCAGGAAAAATTTAAATTGTCTTGTGGCTCACAATGTGTATATATATATGTATATATATATGTATATATATCAATGACCTAGAAGAATATCATGTTTTCTCTCACTTGTCTATTACTATAATGAATTATGTTAGCATCTTTTCTAATAAGTGGTTACTTTTTTTTTTTTTCTTGCATTTTTGGCATAACCATTACTTGGCCATAGCATTCTGGATTATTTTCTGCAACATTTTGTTTAGCTCCTTTTCGCTTTGATGTTCACATGCCAGATTGGTCTTAATTTTCTTTCATTGAACTATCATAACATCTGGAAGCCACTCTCCTTTTCTATCCTTGAAATTGTTTAAATAACATAGAAGATAACATTCTTTGAAGAGCGGTGGAATTTCCCTCTGTAAATCTCGGGCAGGGCCTTCTGTTCTGGGGGATCAGGACAGGATAAGTGGAGGGAAACTGCCGATTCTGTTAACCGTGCACATACTTTTCTTTGAAGCACAAGTATAATTATAAATAGATGAACCTCAGCTGGGCATGGTGGTGCAAGCCTGTCATCCCAGGACTTGAGAGTCTGAGATGAGAGGACTGCAGGTTTGAGGCCAGCCTCAGCAACTCAGGGAGACCTTCCGCAACCTAGTGAGACCCTGCTTCAAAACTTAAAAAATATAAAATAAAAAGGGCTGGGGGTAGAGCTTAGAGGTAGAACACCTTCCTGGGCTCAATGCCCAGTGCCACGGTGTGTGTGTGTGTGTGTGTGTGTGTGTGTGTGTGTGTGTGTGTGTGTGTGTTTTGGCACTAGAGGTTGAACCTAGGGACATGGGGCATTCTACCTCTGAACTACACATTTTTATTTTGAAACAAGGCTTTACCAAGTTGCTGAGGGTCTCGCTAAGTTGCCGAGGCTGGCCTTGAACCTTTGCAGAGGCTGGCCTTGAACCTTTGCAGAGGCTGGCCTTGGAACCTTTGCCAAGGCTGGCCTCGAACCTTCATTTCTCCTTCCCAGACTCTGAAGTACTAGGATTACAGGCATGCACCACTATGACTGGCTCATTTATAAGTTTGTTTTTTTGCGGTACTGGGGACTGAACCCAGAAGCATTCTACCTCCGAGCTACACCCCAGCCCTATTTTTTATTCTTTATTTTGAAACCGAGTCTCACTAAGTTGCAGAGTGCCTCACTAGGTAGCTGAGGCTGGCCGCAAACCTGGATCCTCCGGTCTCAGCCTCCCGAATGCTGGGATTACAAGCATGCACCACCACGCCCGGCTTCATTTATAAGTTTTAAATGTCAATTTTGGAATAACTTTTTTCCCCAGAAAATACACTAGTTGGAATCCTGAATTTTCTGCATTTCTTACCAGCATATCCATGAAGCAGCAGTGGATGCAGGAAAGAAATTAAGTCAAGGATGGCGGGGCCGGGATTTCTGACTTGAGGGACCTTGTGGTTACTATGCATTAACCAAGGAAGAGAAAATAAAAGGGACTGATTTATGGAGATGGTACTGAAGTAAATCTGGGACATGTTGAGTTTTAGGTGCCTGTAGGACATCTAGGTAGCGGTGACAGATCGGCATTTGGAAAGCCAGGGGTCACAGGAGCAGATGTTGGTGCAGAAGTCATTAGAGCACATATGCTGGTCGTGGGGGTGCACACCTGTAATCCTTGCACTTGGGAGGCTGAGACAGGAGGATTGCAGGTTTGAGGACAGCCTCAGAAACTTAGTGAGACCCTATTTCACGATAAAAAATAAAAAAAGGCTGGGAGTGTAGCTCAGCTCATAGGTAGAATGCTCCTGAGTTCAATCTCTAGTACCAAGAAATAAAAATAAGAAAGAAGTCATCAACATATATGTGGCAATTAAATTTGTGGGACTAGAGAGACAAGGGCTGAGGACAGCTCCCAGGGGAGAGCCGATGGTCAGCCAGAAGTTGAAGGGAGAAAACGAGGGTGTCATTGGGAGAGTGAGATAACACTACTATTTTCTCACAGTCAAAACACCAACATATACTTTTGAGTGTTCTGGAAAACCATATAAACGCAAAGACCTCTTCCCTGTAATTTCCTAGAATGCATACTGTGAGAAGCAGATTCCCCGAAGCAGGGAATGTACACAGGTTATTAGGACCTTTCCTGCCGCTTCCCAGGAGGGCAGGGCTGAGCCTGAGCTGATCCGGCTGGTCTTCCTGGACGCTGTCATATTTGCTGAATGACAAGGCACTCTTAGGGTTAAAGCTCACTGTACTTTCCTTTCCTCCCTCTGAATAATTACAAATGCAAGGAATTATAGACTTGCAGAAAGTGTTTCCTCATTAAGGTTTTATTCTAACCCATAATAAATTATATTAAGCACAGAGTGATGTAGTTATTACAGTTTGGGGTGTGAAAGAGACGGTTTGAGTCTCCAGCGTTCTGCATCACGACAGTTTGCTCTGAGCACCACTAGGTGGCGCTGCCCACCTGTTCAGCGGGAGAATCCAGCACCAGAGCGGGTTTTCTAAGGAGGTGGTATTCCAGGGTGAAAAGTGGGAATTGCAGTATGCAAGCAGAGATTGGGTCTACTATTTTATCTGCTTGGCCAGTAGTATGTCTATAACTCACTGAAAAAAAGAAAGAAAGAAAAAAAAAAAAAACAAAAGGCCTCTTGAGTGTAAGTTCATCTGTATTCTATGTAGTGATTTAGACCACTAGACTGGGTCAGTACAGTGTGCTTCATGAGGGTAAGATGAGTCACACTGGGGTAGGTGGCCCTGTCCATGACTGGTGTCCTTATAGGAAGAGACACAGGCATGAAGACAAATGGGGGGGGGGAGGCCAGTCAAGGACAAGGCAGAGGGTTTTTTGGTGGTCGTGGTAGGGTTTTTTTGTTTTATTTTGTTTTTTGGTCTTTTTTTCCCCTGGGCATTCTGAGTTGCACTTCATCCCTTTTTTAAAAAAGTTTTATTTTGAAACAGGGTCTCACTAGGTTGAAGAGTCTCACTACTTGCTGGGGCTGTCCTTGAACCCCTGATCCTCCGGTCTCAGCCTCCCAAGGACTGGGATTACAGGCAGGCACCACCACACCGGCTCAGAGGCAGAGATTGGAGCCGTGCAGCCGCCAGCCCAAGAGGACTAGAGGTTGCTGCAGTCCCGGGCAGCTGGGAGGCGGAGAGGAGCCCTGGACCAGTGTCACCCACGGGCCGCCAGGCCGGCTGTTGCCTTGGTCTTGTCACCGGGATACGCTCAGCTCCTGCTGTCTGAACCACCTGGTTGGTGGCCCTTTGTCCCAGCCGACTTTGGAGAGCAGCACGTGGGTCTTCCCATGCCCTGGCCCACTCCTGCTGCCTGCAAGCTGAGCTGGGAGACCCAGCCTAGCACCCCACCGCACCGATCTGCACTCTCACCTCCGGCTCCAGGCGCTGCTGCAGCGGACCCTGACCGGTCCTCAGCCCAGAGTCTGGGCCTCCTGCTCATGTGGAGATGGCGCCGCAGCCCCCAGCCTCGACATCCCTCTGCTTGCTTGCTCTCTCCCCTTCCTTCTCTTCTCCTTCTCTCCTTTCTTCTTTCCTTCCTTTTGTTCTTTCTTTCTTCTTTTTTTTTTTTTTTTTTTCGGTACTGGGGGTTGAACTCAGGGACATTCTACCTCCGAGCTATACCCCCAG